>CM061533.1:233290337-233385228 GCA_030545055.2 Neoaliturus tenellus
ATAACAATCAAGAGAAGACAAGACGAAGTACTGTACGTGAAAATGCAGTCTTGCCAGTCAACAACAGACATCAACTCGGGCAACTTGATAATTGAGTTCCTAACTTGTTTTAGACGGTAAATGAAAAGTGATCAATGGTGCTGCAGTTTATGTGTTTTCCAAAGTATTGTGTGCTTTCCGACGATTCTGAACATTAAAATATCTATATTGTCAAATATAAGGTATAATGTATTACCGTGTGTAAAAAAGTTTTAATTACGTTCAAGATGATACATGCGGATTAAAAGAGGTGGCCCACTGGTTGAAAATTAACAACTAAGTCAGTGGGGCTGGACCCAATTAGTTTAAAAATAACTTTATAGTATCTAAAGCATGCTGTTCTTTCTATTTTGCAAGCATTTTTACAGTAAAATATGCCAAAATATAGTGATTCAATCAATTATCGATCTTCCATAACATTAACATTGAAACTTTGAATGAAAATAAGGCGCAACCCTGGGGGCCGATGGAAATTACAATGAGTTTCCGTTTCCACTCATCTACAGGACACTATCTTTCTAATGGATTCTGCTACGATGCACACTAGCTGAGAAAAAAGGAAGAAAATTGTTGTGTAATCAATGGAAGTTGTTAAGTGTACGCACTTTAAAATTAAATACAGTATACGCAATGCATATAGAACAGTGTTTTATATAACTTACAATAACGCCTACATTTTGAGAAACACTATCTTTGTTTTTTTTTTTTTTTTTTTTTTTTTTGTGCTGCGGATTGCGTATGAGATGTTTAGGAGTTAATTATAACTATTCTAAAAGCTTAGACACTTTGTTATTTTTCTACTTATTACTTTCGAAACTGATTAATTTTATCAACTATCTATAATCGGTAGATTGCCAGACATGTTCCCCCTTCACCTTCAGCGGCCATTTATTTACAAATAAACCGATATTTTATCCGTGCTTGTATACTTAATAAAATATATTATATCACTGTGCCGGCGATCAACTGATCATGAATTGTTTTTATACGTAAGGGTAGTTGTTTACCTTAACTAAATTATTTACAAAACCATAGTACATTCTCTGGTTTCATGTAAAACTGTAGGTAATAATAGGGTAAACATCATTTTATTTCAACGAAGGCGTATGATGACGTTAAAGAGTCGAGCAGCGCAAGCTTCATAGCCTATACACATTATATGCCCAAGTAATCATTGATAATGGAGCAACTAAATGTACGGGTAAGCTTTGAGTGCGGCTATACTCTCGGTACTCAAACGATTCGTATTGACGCCTGGCTTCTGATATCATATTCTGAAGAGAGTTATATAATCTCTTTCATGAAGAACGTAGGATTTATTATTAAATTATAGGCCTAGTGCATTTCATTTTCAGAAATCGCGGACTTCCCTAGTAACACACAAATATTTTCAAAATATGTTTAAAATATTTGGAAATATTCCCAACAACTTTTTTATTTAAATATTTTAGATATATTTTTAAAATATTTTAAAGCCATGTTAGAAATATGTTAAAATAAATGTTTTTTTACAATGTTTTAGAAACATTTTTAAAAAATTAATAAAAAATATTTTTACTCAAATATTTTTAAAATATGTAATGATTATTAGTAATGCAATATTTTTCCTCAAATATTTTTAAAATATGTAATAATTATTAGTAATGCAATATTTTTCCTCAAATATTTTTAAATCCTTTATAAAATATGACTGAAACAATATTTTTACAAAAAAGTGTTCAAAATACGTAGTCATATTGCTGAAAATATTTAACAAAATATTTTAACTCCTTTTGGAAATATTTCTGAAAGTATGTTTTTTTATTAAAATGTTTTCACATAGGCTTATTTTAATAATATGTTGACCATTATTTCACTTCAAAGTTATTGTTACTTTAAAATGTCTACAACCCTTATAAATTGTTATAGAAACTATATTTGTTACTCATATTTTCAACAATTCCAATAAAAATTTAAATTTTTAAAAAATATTTCACATATTACGAAAACAATAATTTTACAGAAATATTTTAAACGATTTTTGTAAATATTTGTGAAACAGTTTTTATAAAGTTCCTGATAGAGAAGTATGTTCTGAAATAAATTAAAACCAGACATCTTTGCATCAATAAATTATTATCTTTATACATTAGGCGGCAAAGTCATAAATTGCATAAAAAAATAATAAAACACTGGGTTAAAATATTTTTGTATTAAAATAAATTAACAATCTTCTAACTATTGTAGGTTACATTATAACAAAGAATGCAATAAAATAAGGTGACGTATTTCAGGTAATTAATTAGGTATGTTTTCTGCTGTTCCAACTAGTTACGGAATACCAAAAAAGTCAAATTATGTTATTTGTCTTCCATAGTAAAATTAATCTCCTTCATTTTCAAACCTATAAAACAACAGGTTCAATAAAATATTTTGTTTATGTACTATTTATTATTTAATTTATTTTATACATCATCAATCGATCACTGACCAGTAGAACTGGCTTTATTGTATCAAAAGTACTAAATTAATTTGTAAATTTTTTTTATTTTAATCATCAGTTACAGTATATCGTTTTCACATCAAATGATTTCTGTTGTGTCTGGCCAATTTACTTTTATTTGTCTTTGTCTTGAAGTTGGAACAGCCTCGCGTTGCATTGTGGGTTGATAAAAGACCCTGATAGAAAACCCTACATATTAGCCAATAGCGTTAGCGTTACTTGCATCGCATCAGTACGACAGCGCAGGGGTTTCCTTTCCTTCGACTGTTTGACTGTTGAATCGTTGAAGCTCAAGTTAAGTTAAACCGCAGGCCGTAATAATTCATGGTAAGTAACTTAATTAGTTAAAAATATTCCTAATTTAGGCCTACGTTTTGCATAGTGAAATTTTGTTAAGTTGTATTATTTCCTGAAGCGGATTTTGGTAGGCTAGGCCAAGTCTATAATAATATGTAGACGTATGCTTTACGTCTACATATTTTTATGTATGTGACTTAAGTGTATAATTTTGGAGTGTTTAAAATGTATTATTGGCTGATGTTAACTTAGTCTATTAGGCTATATTAATTTTCCAGGCCATCATCTTTGAGCTCAATAAGTTATAGTCTGTAACCTACGTTTATGTTGAATGTTGGATTTTTGATTATAAGTTAATCATCTTGCGTTAAGGAAGCTCTAAGGAATTGAGCCCATTCCATGTTCTGTATTGCACCACTAGGCCTAGGCCTAAGTTATTTGCTTCAACCTACGAATTATGCACACCTATAGTAACTTATGCCTTTAACTTAGAGCTATTTAACTTAATTCTAGGCATAGTCTAAGTTACTTAAGTTGTATCACTATTCTGAGACAGGGACCTCACATAGTGGGTACTTTAACCGGAATATGAATGAGAGATGAGTGTAGTATGACTGATGGAGCAATATTGTGGTCTTGTTACTGACCTAGGCCGACATTCTCCTTAGACAGGACTGTTAATTAAGACTTAATAGCCCATCAGTCAATGGTAAATTAGAACTAGCCTAGTATAGTTACCTGGGCATAACATATTTCGTTTAGGTAGGCCTAGCCTATTTAGGCCTAACCCTTGAGCAGGCGCACGCGAAGTTTTGCTCCGCACTTTTAGTTTTTGTTAAAACAAACATTCATAATGGGAGGCGGCAGTTGTGTCTGGCCCAGTACCGTACTTAACTTGCCCTAGGCTATTCCGGGAATCACCTTAAGCTATTTATACATGGTGCAGTTTCTTAACTGGGCTACCCTACAACCGAATGAAAAATATCGATCGATACGATCGATATATCGCATCGGATAAAATATCGATACGCAACATCAGATGAAAGGTCGATATATCGCATCGGATGAAATATTTTAAACATGTTTTTTGAGAATTTTTATATTTATTTAGGCCTACTAAATATTATTGTTTGTTTATCTAACATTTAGGCTAAACCAAGATTTTACTTGGTGATTTCATATTCAGTATGGATAGTTTAGTTATTTTGATTAGTCTCATGAGTTTCAGAAAACTTTCTATTAACCTATTTTTAATAGAAAGTTTATACTAGATAGTTGGGTCATAGATATGAGCAATGTGATGGATTTTTACAAGATAATGAACTGATACCTACCAAAGAAAATGTTGTGTGAGCAGTGTGGTGCACTGGTGAGGGGATGAAAATGAAAATAGATAAAGTAATGTTAGTGTTCAGTTTTCATGTTTAAAAAAGAAAAATCAACCATTATATGTTATAACTTACATTGACTAATAAGTTTTTGAGAGATTGAGGTTTAGATTTTGATCAACATTTTAACTATTGCACTTTTTAGCAACAATATACCAAATTGTGAATTTTGATGTGCAAACATAGTTACCTATATGGTTAGATAAACATACATAGAAATTTTGACCCGATGCGATAGGCCTATATCAATCATATCGATCGATCCGATGCGATATATCAATAGCATTGATTGATCCGATGCGATATATCGATCGTATCGATCGATATTTTTCATTCGGTTGTAGGGTAGCCCAGTTAAGAAACTGCACCCAGATTTTCTCCCTGTGCGTGCGCCACATCTCGCGAGAATGCTGAGTGCGGAGGTTATTTCCTCGTGAAACTTTCTGTGTTAGGCATATACGTTATTGTACACTAACTTATGTTTATGTATGTTTTTTTTTGTACTGTAGGCCTATTATTTCATTTATAATTATTAATAAATAAATTTTTTTGCATATCGGTACAGTAGCCTATAGGCCAATTTTATTAATGCGGAGATAAATGCGTCCTCTCACGTAACACTGTGATACCTAATTAATATTATAAAATTAGGTCTACTTAGCCTACAATGTTTAATTGAAATTATTAAACCTCATAGGTTAAACAATTCAAGGTTCCAACGATGAAATGTGGTCCCCAATTAGGTTTGTAAACAGTTAAACTCAGTATTTCCTTATAAAAACGCCTAAAATGGGTTTTATTTATGAAATTCATTGTGTGTCGGAGTAAAACTCCGCATGTGCCCTCTGTTGTTTTACTGGTGAAGCGCAAACTTGAGGGTTAGCCTAAGGCTCTGGTCTACCCTTGGCGCACCACTTAAATGCAAGGGTTTTTGAGAATATTGTCATCTCCTGCTACATTCAGCGTAGACCTATAGCTATAAAATGAAGTGTCATATTAAAGAAGAAGAACCGTACAAATTTTCCTCTGTTAAAGTTTTGTAATTATTTCATCAGAACTAATGGAAAACTTCAGTTAAAAATCTAGAAAAATAGATGATTTTAGACAGTTATAACTGAAATTAGAAATTTTAAATAGGTTTGTCAAACTTAAAAATATGTCTCTGATAAAAATAAACATTGTTCAGCCTAGATACAAAGTCAATACGTCGTTACCAAAATCCGTGGTTTTACGGAGTAAGGAAAGCCGTATTCTTCCCTTTCTGCTAAAGTCCGTGATAAAAGCATAACCATTTTACGTATGCTTTACCAACCAGAAACATTGATTTATCTAGAAAGTGACTTAAGTGTATAATTTTGGAGTGTTTAAAATGTATTAGGCCTATTTCCAATCTTTAATATATTTCTTATGAAAAAAACATTGTTCAGTCCAAATTAAAAGTCAATATGTGTTTCCAAAGTCCGTGATTTAATCATGGAATTTGGAAATATGTCACGACTACCTAATGATTGTTTTTTTTTCTTATAATTAAATTGAAACAAAAACATTTTTCCACAGTAGTAAAATACAGCCCAAAAAGAATTATTAAAATTTTAGTGGTGAGGTACAAAACCCATCAAAGAAGCTTGGCGTTTTAGCGCACTTATTCTATCTAATGGTGCACAGCAGACATGTGGCATTGGAACTGTAAGTTTAAAATTTTGTTCTCTGTTGCAGCTGTTATGAAGCGCTGCTGGCCCGGGTTCGACCGGTCCAGGGTTGAAACGATCGCAGCGGCATGGCTGGCCCAAGCAAAGGCAAAACATGAAAGGTAATTTAAAATGGGAAATTCTTAAAGAACTCAGGAGCAGTCTAAACCTATGGTATATTCTGAATTACCAAGAGATCAATGTGTGTTAATTCCTGTACACATATAGGGAGGATTCACGGGGGGAGGGGGGAATTACTTTTTTTATATATAAACATAATATAATATAAACATATTGTACTAACAATAAACACAATATCAACTTTCCAAATAAGCGTGTTTAAATCAAGTTATTGAAATCCTAAAATATTACATTTTTTTAGGAAGACTACCGTACGCTTTCAATTTTAAACGGGACGCTCATATTTCTAGAGTGTCATCGGTAAAATCAAAACGTAGAGATGTTTATGGTAATATCAAAGATTCCTTAATGTCGCAAGCAATATCAGTGAAAACAAAAACATTGCTCGTGTTATCAGGATGGCAATATGTTAGCAATTTCCGACATTTAAAACTAGGGAATTTGTTAAAAAGTCTGGGAAAACTGGGAAATAAGATGTGAATTTTTGCTTCACTGTCTGCTGACAACCCTGTTAATTAATCAAGTGCCTTTAATAACATTAACAAGTTGGATTAATTTTGATGTTTTCTTTACAGGTTAACCAAAAATAATCCGGAGCAGGAGCAGTTGGAACAATGAACCACAATCATCTTGCCTCCATTTGACACGCTTAAAGGTGCATTGTCACTGGTGCGACTGCAACGATAGTCGTTGAACGATTATCGTTGGACGATTATCGCTCGGCGATGATCGTTGCAGTGGTCATTGTCACTGATGCGATTATTATGCATTCGTTTAGTTGCTATTTGACTTTTGCCAAGTGAAGTACTGAATGGTGAGTTTAAGGAAACGGATACTGAGTTATTTGTTAATTAAACATTTAGAAGATGAAGAAATTTTTGAAATGCTAAGTGTACCACGACCTAACAAACATAACATGATTGCAAGTAGAACAGAAGAAGGTACTTAAAAATATTAATAAACAATCATTTGCAAGCTGATGAGAGAATGTTTTCTGAGTTCTTCAGACTTATTAAACTTAAGTTTATGGTTGTATCTAGTTTAATCAATGAGGACGTTATGAAGATGTCTTCAAACTACAATCCATATCCAATCACGGGAGATTAGAAGTTAGCTCTTACGTTAAAATAAGATATCTTTGTTATCCTTATTTAATTTTTGTAAGGCAATGATTTTTAGAATGCTTATAAAAACAAAAATTAATTAATAGAAAAAGTTAAAGAATGTTTCATAATGTCTAGGAGGAAAGGGGGAGTAAGAGAAAAAAAATTCATAACCGGGATTGCTCATTTTGAAACTTACGTAATTTTATTAATACAAGTATAAAAACAGACACATATGTTCAGTTCTGGTGTCCAAAATGATAAGTAAAAGTAATCTGAAGAAAAATGTAAACCTAATGTTAAATATAAACTCCGAAAAAATCATTATCAAATACACTCAGTCTCTTTTAATCCAATCAAGTGTCAATACACCCACTCAAACTAGAAAAATCGTCCAACGACTGCGATTATGACTGCTCCAGGAGCAGACCCGTACGATTGCAGTCAGCGACTCTGCCGGCAGTCGCGTCAGTGACAACGATGCCATTGAAGACAATGCTCAGCAGGCGCTCTACGATTATCGTCCAACGACTATCGTTCAACGATTATCGTTGCAGTCGCACCAGTGACAACGCACCTTAAGTACGGGTTGGTTGTCGGTTTTATCGGTAAAACCTTAACATAAATCCATTTTAAAGAAAAGGATGTCCACAATTCTAGGAAGATAACAATACAAAATGTAATATGATAGATAGATGGAATGAGCGGAACACCTGCTGATAAGAGCTCTATTGTTTGGCATATAACCAGTGATAATCGATTATCTGATGTCCTTATCAGTTCCCTAGTTCATAATATTTTGTTTCTGACCCATTTGCCATGCAAAAACAAATGTAATTCATTTCTTTTATCTGATTTTCACGAATGAACCACCTCGTAGGTAGGTGTATGTTACCTATTCACATTAACTGAACTAAAATAATTAACACTAAAAATAATTGTCTGAACAAAATGCATTTTTTACATATGATAAATAGTAATTCCTAAAAAGATGGAGAGGGAATAACAAAATATTTCTTAAGCCATAATTTTAGGGTGTTTCTTAACTTTTTTTAATTGGTTGGATTTTATTACAGTACCAATATTTGTATTCTATCCTCCCACATATTTCATCAATTCCTACAAAACTACAATGGTCCAATCTTTCAATTTTTTCAATTTTTGTTTAAAATTGCAAATTTGCCCACTAAAATGGTTGTATTGCTTTTTGACCACTTTCAGATAAAATATAAGGCCAGTATTTTGGTTGGATGAACATGTAATATTTATATATTTTCTTGCAATTTGACATAAATGTTTAAAGGACCAAAAATAGGGCTCAGCCTGATTTTAGATGGTAACCTTGAGTGGTTTCATATTTACTTTCTAAAATAAACCAAAAAACCGACAACCGGTGCCAGTGAAAAACCGAACCGATAAATTTTGCAACCGACCCATCAATAGTCACGCTATTTGTGATATTATGTATTTTATTAGTTAAATTATGTCTGTAATCCTAATTCATGCATAATATGTTAAACTTAATTTGATTTTTTCAAGGGTGCAGAGAATGTGTTGATTCGTAAAATTTCCCCTAATTCTACTGTTACAGATCAAAGATTTCCCCCAAAGATATGTGACATATATGACTGCCTTAAAACTCAACAGCTTACATTGGAGCAGTGAAATTATAAAGATTTTTATATTTTAATTTGTTACATTAAAACACAAGTAGGCCTACTTCAAATAAAATCAAAACTACTTTCAGTATCTGTATAAAAGTATTTCTATACAACTATTTGTAATTCTAATATTTAACTCTTGTGATAGTAAGAGATGCCACTTGTGTAGACAAAGTAAGAAATGCCACTTGTGTACACACAAAAAAAATCATAATTTCCCCAGAAACCTGAAAATTTTCCCTGATCCTAGATCGCTGGAATCAGACATATTCTGCACCCCTGGATTCTTTTAGTGATTCATTTGTACTTGTGCACAAATGGAATACAAGGTTAATGCAATTCAATTTTTTTATTTATGGACATTTTATTTTGAAAATGTTTATTTTTGGTGATGCTATTCATTTGTATTTAGAGTACAAAACTTGAAAATGTTTATTTTTGGTGATGCGATTCATTTGTATTTAGAGTAAATAGCTTAATGTACTCTAATGAAGCCAAGAAAAAGTTGCTTAATGAAATCGATGGCAACTTTTAAAAATAAAAATATGAAATTTATTAAACAATCTTGTTAAGCTTGTTTATAAATTTTTGTTTTGATCAGCATTTTGATTTTTAATGTGTTTAAAATGTATTTTTAAATATATAATTCATACATAATATACTGTATTTAACTTAGTTTTATTTTTGGTGAAGCCATTCACTTACCTTTTTTCATTCCAACTGTAATAAAAAATACTAAAACTTATATAAAATGTTAAACTAATACTGTATCACACTACGTAAAGTTGTCGGAGGAAAACAATGGTATGAGTAGATATTTTGTAATATGCATTTTTAAATTCATAATTCATACATAATATATTTAACTTAATTTAATTTTTATTGAAGCCATTCATTTATATTTTGTGCACAAAACTGAATGTAGGATTTATCATTGTAATTGTGTTCTTCCCACCTAGATATGTCTATTATAAATTCCTAATTTGTGCATAATGTATTTATTTTAATTTTATTTTTGGTGTCGCCATCAATTTGTATGTTGTAAACAAAATTTAATAAAGAGATTTTTATGTAATACTCCGCTTAATTATTCTACCTCAATGATTCTATGTGAACACGTGTAATGCTTGTATACTGCTACTATACACAAACTAAATAATTCTATATATTCAAAGAATATTTTTACCACTTTATGTTTTTGTTTTCAATTCAGTTTCCAGTCAGTATTGTTTACAAACCTCATATTTGCTGAACAAGTAATTTAAAAACATTTTAATAATATTGTTTTAAAACTAATTTGATGAGAATAAAAAATGGGTGCAATGAAAGATTTTAAAAATATTTTATAGCACTTTTAACAGGGTTTGTATGTGATGAAGGTTAGTGTTTTTTTTTTAATATATTTACATAGTTTTCAAAAATATTGTTAAAATAGAAAAACAATTTTTGAAAATATTACTTGTTAAAAAGAAATGGGTGCAGTAAACATTTTATTAAAATTTTGAAAAGGTTTTCAAAATATTGAGCAATATTTTACAATCCTTTTACAACATATTTTTAAAATACTTTTGTAATGTTTTAAAAATATTTTCAAAAATATTTTATAAATGTTGTAAAATATTTTTTAAACATTTTTTGAAAAAACTAATTGGGTGCAGTAAAACATGTTTGAAATAATTTGAAAAGGTTTTCAAAATATTTATCAATCTTTTTAAAATATTTTCAGATTTAAAATAAAATATTTTAAATATATTGTTGTGCTACTAGGGTTGTATCAGTCTCTGGTATGTCAATAAAATTCAACAAAAACTTAATTCGGATCTTATTTAACATAACCACAAGCAAAATTAATTTTTACGAAATCTATAAACGTTACCTATGCTAAATTTAAAATATCTGTTTTATGATCTTGTTTCAAAATTATAAATTCCCAGGAATTTATGATTTTTTTATACTTCCATGTAAATTTTCAAGGAATATTTACTTGATCTTAAATTCCTGGGAATTTTACATCACTAGTACTATTTACTTTGAAGCGAGTAATACTTAATCATTCTAGTTTGAGTATATTTAATATAATGTATTCCTGATAAAAATAATCAAAACGTATGAAAATGTAAATATGCCCGGTAAAAAATTATAATCCTTTAAATTTACTTTTTTCTAGAGCCTCTAAAAAAGTAAAGACAAAGTTTGTCTTTGATTGTTTCTTGATATAGGGTGATACAAACACCTCTAATTCTAATAAGACTAAAATCAACTAAAACTTACAATGAACGTGTTAGTTAGGTAGGCTAGTAGGCCTATAAGTAGTGGCAAATGGGGGCTTTTGGGCCAGTTCAAGGTCACCCGAGCGATGACGTCATCGATGACGTCATCGAGGTCAATGACCTCATCGATGACGTCATCGATTGCATCATCGATGACGTCATCCTTAATGACGTCACTTCCATGACGTCACACCCATGACGTCACAGAAATGACGTGCTGATGACGTCATCACCCCTTACGTCACCAAGATGACGTCATCGATGTCACAAAGGTTAAGGCCACGCTGAAACCTAAAATTTTTTGGCACTTTTGCTGTTTCTCGCACTACGCTCCGAGTTTCAGTCACAGTTACCATGACCTTGACGACATGGAGCGAATTTGCGATGAGAAACAACAAAAGTGCCGAGGAAACTTGAAGTTTGCAACGTTACTCTGCCTAAACCGTCATGTGACACCGCTCGGGTGACCTTGAACTGGCCCAGAAGCCCCCATTCGACCATTACTGCAACCGCGATGCGCACCCTACGACAGACACCGAGCGACTGACTGTCCGGCTCCGCGCACTCTAGGTATATTGGCTGGGGAGACTAAGACTCTAAACCGTCAGGAATGGGAGTAACTAACTGAACTTTGCAAGGAAAAGTCATTTCTTCCAATATTCTAAACAAATCTTCATCAGTAAAACTTACATTAGCCTGTTTGGTATAAAACGTAGGGTGTCCGCGCAACAGTTTACGCCACTTAGCTAAAGTCGAAACCCGCTTGACCTTGAGTGGTGGACACTGAGCAACTAATAAAGACTTAACACGGCTAAGTTTCTTACCCAAAGTGTCTCGTGACATGGCTTCCCCTCACAAAAGTCCGCACAATACTGAGAGACTGTTGGTAGCGCATGAGCCAAGGCAAAAGTGGTGGGGGGTAACAGCAGGAGTGGGGGAAGGTGAGGTTGTACGCTGGAGTATCGCATCACTTCACCATGAGCTGTCCTACAGTCAACACACTGTTCTCTCGGCCCGAGTTGACACTAGAAAAACCTTACTGTACAGCTTAGGCTGTGAGGGGCAAGGAAGAAAAGTTAAAGTTGAAGTTCTGTTAAACTCTAAGGTGAAGAGCCGTCTAAATAAAGTAATTGTATCCTTGCAATCCCCAATAACTTTAGAGAAATACCAATTTATAAAGCGACATCTCACTCTTAGGCAAAACGAATTGGAAATAGAAAAGATCACAGTAAAATTAATCTAACCTAAAATTCGGACTGGACACTCATGGCGATACCACGTGGCGTGCAAACGCCACCCTAAACATTACAAGTTAGGTTATTGAGCACCTCTGGTACGATAACCGACGTGCTAGAGTTAAAGTGTGATGACCTTGAGTCAAAACACTGAAATACTACAAGTCGATATCGTCCCAGAGTCAAAGTGTAGTGACCTTGAGTAAAATCAGAGAAAATCCAAGCCATGTTAGTCCAGAGTTAAAGTGTAATGACCTTGAGGCAAAAAACTTGTAAAACACTTACATGAACAGAGTCGAAGAGCAGCGATGCTTACCGCATGCAAGCCTGAGACATACTGGCTGAGCGCCGTCACGTAGCTTAGGGACTCGATTAGGGTGGGGGTATTGCCAACACTTAGAGTAGAAGTGTAGTGGGTGACCTTGAACCAGACTTAGAGTAGAAGTGTAGTCGGTGACCTTGAACCACCCCTGAGGGGCGGACCCCCCCCCCGTCTCCGTTTTTTGGGGGCGAACCCCCCCCCCGTCTCCGTTTTTTGGGTGGCGGACCCCCCCCCCCCCGGGGGCGGACCCCCCCCCCCGTCTCCGTTTTTTGGGGGACGGACCCCCCCCCCCTCGGGGTGGACCTCCACCCCCGGGGTGGACCTCCGCCCCATGCCGGGGGAGACCGGTGAGGATATAAGGCGGCCCGGCCACAGCCGGCTCGCAGTCCGCTCCCGAGCGTTGAACGTGAACGATCGGGACGGACCAGGACTGTAGAGACAAGGGCTAGCCCACTCCTTTGATGTTGACGCTCGCCGCGCGATCCCGACCCCCCTTCCCCACCCCGCCAAGCCACACCACCCAGTGACGTATACTTGGGACAACCTGGCCGTACGCGCCGCGCTGTTAGCGTTGTAACTCCCTATTCTGCTATGTTTTTGGTGGTTTAAAAATTTTACGTAGTGATTAAGTATTTGTTTTAACACAGTATTATATCATACTTGTAATTTAAAATAAGAGATTACATTTTTAAACGTACGAGTGAAAACTACTGAAAGGATTCTGTCATTTTGGTGTAAATAGATTTTTCCTTTTCTCTGGATGATTCAAAATATATGTGTAAATACTATATAAAGATGTAAAAATTTGAACTTGGCTAATTGATAAATTTGTTTGCGATTTCTGGTCGATTGTATTACTTTGCTAGTACTGTCCAAAATTTAAGTTTAACATCATTTGCCGATTATTATTATTGTTTTTGTAAACAAAGCTGACGATTTGTCAAATAGTATACTAAAGCAAAAAAGGCTGATGTTGCAACGAGCTAAATAACAGTGGATGGTAAACAGTTTGTCAACTTAACAAATTACATCTATAGATTTTTACCTTTAAAATTGGCTTTAACAATGTAAACAGGCTTTATGAACAACGAAACATGGGAATTAAACCTGTTTATATTTTATTGTATTTACTATTTTAGCGTCATGTTTAAAGTCTTTAAATTAATTTAACAATCGTAGTATAATGAAATGCGACGCTTTAAGTTTAACTGATTACAAAGGCTAAGAACACTTTCAGTTTGGTACAATGTAATTTCAATTTGGCATTGGTATTGGTAATCAATTTGGTATTTGGTACAATATTATATAATTGGTATTGGTTCAATATAATTCAAATTATACAAGGAAATGAACTAAAATTATTAAACACACAAAAAGCTATCAAATAGGCCTAACCATACTAATTAGTTATAATAATCTATTACTATTTTCCATACTTCCTGGAAACCTCATATTTAACAAGAAAACAGTCCTTTATAATATTATTGGATGTCAAAAAATTATTTAAAGGGTTGGAAAAATTTGCTGAAAAAACGTTATTTACACTCGCCTAACTCAATTTTATTTTAATGCCATACTTTAATCTTTCAAGAAAGTACAAACGTAAATAACGCTTTTAAGATAAACATAAGAAAACAATTAATTGCGTGTGAAATCAAGAAAAACTAAAGTTTACCAAGAAATTTGTCCAGTATAATCTAATTTTTACTTGAATATTTTAGACCATTAAATCGATGAGTATATTGATGTATTCTCTGCCTTTAATAAATTCTTCAATCATAAAGTTATTTCATTTCAAAGTTATGCAATCAGCAAGTGTATTATAATTGTTGTTACCCTTGTGAAAAAAATAAGATTATATAATGCATAAAATGGTGCAGTCAAAATATTTATACAATGGAAAATTAAAATCCCTTTTTAAAATTCTAAATAAAAATACTACATAGTAACCACTTTTTAATGCCCTTTTTATAAGTCTTAATATTGCAATTTCGTGGTCGTCAAGAATAATGTTAAGTTCTATAAAACCGTAATGGAATAAATGATGAATGTTCGTAGATAACCAATATAATGTATTTAATCCAAAATGTGCGACAGAGCAAGCGCCAACACAGTGCAAGTATGCGGCGCTGTAGAGTGATGTCCCAACACTACGTCACAGCAGTCACAGTGGAGGGGGGAGCGGGGATCGCGTTCCGAGCGCTCGTGGGCTAGCCCTTGTCTCTACAGTCCTGGGGACGGACCGCCATAGGCCTCACTAAACACTGAAAGGCGCCTTCACTGTTTAGCGAAGTCTACTCTAACTTTAAGACTTGTATTATTTCTAAGATATTGCGCTTGCGTTTGGGTATTGGGAATTGTTTTATATGAGAGTGTTTCACTTGTACCCTATGTTTCCTGTGTGTCTTGTGTGTCTTTTATCCTGTGTGTCTTGTTTGTCATATGTGTTTAATGTGTATGTGCTTGTTCCAGCATTTACTAGGTTGAGCTCAATTGTGTGTTGTAAGTGTGTTATATTTATCTAAAGTGTATACGCTTGTTTTAGCATTTCCCCTTGAGCGTTTTCACAGCTCAAAGTAAATTGTAACGACAGGGAACGGGAGTAGGCCCCCGTGTAAAGTCACTTTTAATTATTGTTAGGCTCCTCTCAGGCATGCAAAAGGTTGCGGCTGGGGTTTTGGGAGCATGTCCGTTTGTACGCTGGCAGGCAAAAGGTTGCGGCGGCCTCTGCACTCGGACCGAGGACGTAAGCCACTAGGGTGTCCTCAGTTTGTTTCCTCCTGGAAACTCAAAATTATGTAAATGAATCTTTGTTAGCTATTTGTGTTTTTAGTCCCCAAGGCCCCCGAACATTCGTGGTTCGCCATGGATGTACGGGGGCCGAAATTTTTTAATGTTCGTGTGGCCTTGACCCACAAAGGACGTGTAAAAATTTACTGCATTGCTAAAGTAAAAATATTAAAGACAGGGTACGGGAGTAGGCCCCCGTGTAAAGCCACTTTTAATTATTGTTAGGCTCCTCTCAGGCATGCAAAAGGTTGCGGCTGGGGTTTGGGAGTATGTCCGTTTGTACGCTGGCAGGCAAAAGGTTGCGGCGGCCTCTGCACTCGGACGGAGGACGTAAGCCACTAGGTGTCCTCAGTGTGTTTCCTCCTGGAAACTCAAAATTATGTAAATGAATCTTTGTTAGCTATTGAAAAGACAATGCAGTAAATGTTTACAAGTCTCGCGAGGGGAAGGTTAGACGACATTGGATGTTGCCTGTTGTCATAGTTGGGTCTCTTCGGAGGCTACAGCGATGACAACCCAAGTGCCCCACACCCCCATAGGGGGGTGTGGGGCTTAATTTTTTAAAAGTTTTCTGTGACCTTGACCTAAATATATGAAAGTTTTCAAAATCTTTAACAGTTAGGTTTTTATTAACACAGTAAATATATTAAAGTACTTTGTTTTTTAAACTTTAATGGGTAGGTATTACTAACACACAAGTCTGGAGTTGTCCATAGTTGGGTCTCTTCGGAGGCTACAGCGATGCAACCTAAATGCCCCAGGTGGGGCTTTAATTTTTTTAAAGTTTATACGTGACCTTGACCTAAATATAGTAAAGACTGACCCTGCACTTCCACCCCCCCCCTTCTCCACCTCCACCCCCTACACCTCCACCCCATACACCTCCACCCCATACACCTCCACCCCATACACCTCCACCCCATACACCTCCACCCCCCCCCCTACACCTCCACCCCCCTATACCTCCACCCCCTACACCTCCACCCCCGTCCCCACCCCCTCCCTTTGCGGACTTATTTTGGTAGATGTAAACGAAGTACCTCCAGGTTTAGCCAATACTTAAAAATTTACTGTTGGTATATTGGTATAGCAGTTCGATGGTTCGCTAGAGTTAAAGTCCGCTGACCTAAAGGTTGAAGGTGACCTTGGAGTGAGACAAGAAGTGATCATCCGGTACGAATAGAACCTGCAATGGTTGCAGTACAGACCGCATTTGTTATTAAAAACCATCACAGGTCGTAAAAACATGATTATTTCATGACACCAGCCATAATACTACATGTTTTAAGAATATTAGAGTGCAGTCAGTATTTCAGAAACACTTTATAAAATAAATGTGTTTAAAACCTGTTTTTTATACAATTTATTGAATATAAACCTTATTTATTTAACTTAACGCTTGTTGATATATTTATTTAAAGTGTTTTTGTAAGTTGATCTTAATCCAATGTTTTCCATCGGTGTCCTTGACCTATAGTCCACTTTTCCCCCCACTCCTTCATTGCCGTTATAAAAGGGCGCGGCCAAGTGTGCCGCTCATTATTGCGTGAACATTCACCGAGTGCACACTCAAAGCCAAACTATAAAAAATGGCCCTATGCGATATTTGTGGTGAGTTTTTCCAAAACGAAGATATCTTTGTTTTACACCGAGAATTGCATCATGAAGAGAACAGAAAAGAAGAGATTGTAGTAAGTGAAGAAGACTTGGATGCGATTGATCGGTTTTTGGAAAACCCCCAGAAGCAGATGGACGATTGGGATAGCTATCTACAGTTACACCGAGAATTGCATCATGAAGAGGACAGAAAAAAAGAGATTGTAGTAAGTGAAGAAGACTTGGATGCGATTGATCGGTTTTTGGAAAACCCCCAGAAGCAGATGGACGACTGGGCTAGCTATCTACAGTTAATGCAAAGAAGAAGACCAAGTGTTATTCAATTTGTCGGAGCTGGACCATCTACAGCTGGAGGATTTATTCAAGAAGAGGAAATGGAAGAAGAAGAAGAAGATACGGAAAAAGAAGTGGAAGATGTAAGACAACTGCGTACTCAAGAAGAGGATATGGAAGAAGAGGATACAGAAGAAGTGGAAGATATAAGACAACTGCGCACCACAGCCTTGCCAGGACCAGTTGTAACCCATTTCAAAATTAATAACGTGCAATTAGAATTGGAAAATTTTATAACTCAAGCTAAAAAACTAGTTGTAAAAACATTAACGGAAGAATTGGCAAGATTGAACTTTATTAAATTTGGATTGGTGTTGGAGGCTATGTTTACTAATACCGATGGTGAAAACTCACCAAGAGCATTCATTGCTAAAAACCGAACCCTTACAACCACATCTGATATCAACGAAATTTTAGAAGAATGTTTGGTTGAACTGCTAGTGAAACTTCAAGAACATGAAGGAAGAGGATCCGGCTGGACGCTATCATCAATTGAAGGTATGGATGTGAGGGTTCACAAGCATGGATATGGTATGAGAGGAAGCAGCTTTATCCCTCTACCAAAGGTGATCCGAGATACAAGATCATGTATCAATGTGAAAAATGAGGATAATGAATGTTTCCGGTATACAATGTTAGCAAAATATGTGGAAGACCATCCCTGTCACTATCCCTGTCGTGTTACACAATCTTAGCGGCTATGACTCCCACTTCATTATCCCAGAGTTAGGTCGAGATGATGGAAAAATCGAAGTATTAGCTGAAACATTGGGAGAAGTACATCAGTTTCTCAAAAACAGTAGGTAAAATTAAACTTCGCTTCGTAGACTCTTATAGATTTATGTCATCTAGTTTGAGCAAATTGTCTGAGAACCTAAGAAGAGAAGACCTAAAAGAAACCAGCAAAATTGTACCTGAAGATGAATTGGACTTAGTAATGCGTAAAGGAGTGTTCCCCTATGATTACATAACTTCTGCAGAAAAATTTGAAGAAACCAGTCTGCCACCGATTGAAGCCTTCAATAGCAAGTTAAATGAAAGTGCAATCACCGTTGAAGACTACAATCATGCTTGTAATGTTTGGAACCAACTAAACATTCAAACCTTAGGGGAATATTCTGACTTTTACATAAAATTGGACGCAACTCTGCTGTGCGATGTAATGGAAGAATTTCGAAACACCTGCTTCTCCGCCTATGGACTGGACCCTCTACACTCGTACACATCTCCAGGATTAGCATGGCAAGCTAGGATAAAGTCAACCAACTGTCGATTGGAACTTCTAACAGATATCGATATGGTGCTCATGATAGAATCTGGTGTACGGGGCGGTTTGACACAAGCTGTAACACGTCATGTCAAAGCTAACAACAAGTACATCCCAGGCTTCGACGAGAGACAACCATCGGTCTACCTTGGCTACTTTGACGCAAACAACCTTTATGGTTGGGCAATGTCAAATCCGCTTCCCTACGCTGACTTCAAATGGATCGACCCGGCCACCATCGGTGACATCTCACAGATCCCAAAAAATGGTCAAAAAGGTTATATTTTGGACTGTGATTTTGAATATCCAGATCACCTTCATGATCATCACTACGACTTGCCTCTCTTAGCCAAAACTGAAGTTTCACCAACAGGAAGATGGCCAAAATTGATGATGACGTTGGAGAATAAAGATCGGTATGTGGCTCACTACTGGGTAGTTCAACAATCTCTTGAATTGGGTCTACGTGTAGTGAGAATTCATAGAAGCAATTGAATTCACCCAGTCTTGTTGGTTGAAACCATATATTGATTCCAACACTACAAGAAGAGCAGCAGCAACATCAGCATTTGAAAAGGACTTTTACAAATTGATGAACAACGCCATCTTCGGGAAGACCTTAGAAAACAAAAGAAAACACAAGATTGTAAAATTAGTAAGTGATCCTAAGAAATTGGAAAAATTAGTGCAAAAACCAAATTTTGGAACATCCATGATTATAAACGAAGATCTAGTTGCCGTCAGTATGAAGAAAACAACAATAGTGATGGATCGTCCGTTATACATTGGAATGTCGATTTTGGATATAAGTAAAACTCTAATGTATGATTTCCATTACAACAAAATGGTTAAACACTACGGAAGAGACAACATTGGAGTTGCATACATGGATACCGACGCGTTCATCTACTGGATAAAGACTTTGGACATGTATAAAGATCTAAGGAGTTTCCAATAAAAAGACGACTTTGACTTCTCTGACTATCCGAAGAACCATCCGAATTACAATGAAAAGAATAAAAAAGTAATCGGAAAATTTAAAGATGAAGCAAATGGAATGCCTTTGGAGGAAATAGTTGCGCTAATGTCCAAACTATATTCCTTCAAGATGTATAAGGAAAATGACATACCGACAGTGAAGAAAGCTAAAGGAGTCAAAACATCATACTTGAAGAAACATGTGACATTTGACCATTACAAGACCTGCTTGTTTGAAGATTCTACAATGTCTGCAACGTTCAACACTATCAGAAGCTTTAAACATGAGGTCTACAGTGTCACTGAAGTTAAAAGAGCACTATCAGCTCGAGATGATAAAAGGCATATTATGCCGGATAAAATTCACACTCTTCCTTTTGGCCACTACTCTCTAAACCCTATCGACTAGTAACCTATTCTTCGTCCTTGTACAACTTCGATTCCTTTCTCCTTCCGTAAAAAAATGGGGAACACGGCAAGTCAAACGCCGTGTTCCCCATTTTTTTACACAAATTTGGATGACCTTGACCTATATAAATAATGTGAATATTTAAGACAACATTCATTGTGATTATACATGTGATACATGAAACATTCAAACCTGCAATATGAAGGACTTGAAGCAAGAAATTGTCAACGAACTTCATAAACCTGCAAGAAGAAAGTTTCCACGAAGAAATACAGTGATAAAAGGAATAAATGATTTATATCAAGCGGATTTAATTGAAATGATTCCTTATAGTAAACAAAATAGAGGATTTAAATACATATTGACTATTATTAATTGTTTTTCAAAAATGGCAGATGCTTTACCACTAAAAGATAAAAGTGGCAAAAGTGTTACAAAAGCAATGGAAACAGCTATACAAAGAGACAAACATACTATAAAACATTTACAAACTGATGATGGAAAGGAATATTTTAATAAGGAATTTGCAAATTTAATGAAAAAACACAACATTAACCATTACTCAACCAATTCAGAGGTAAAAGCATCAATAATTGAAAGATTTAACAGAACTTTAAAAGGTGCGATGTATAAAATGTTTTCCAACAGAGGATCACACGTATGGATTGATATGTTACCAAAACTTATAAGCGATTACAATAACAAGTTTCATAGAACTATCGGTATGAAACCAAGCCAGGTGACTAATAAAAATGAAAAACTTGTATTAAAACGTATAAAAATGAATACTAAACCAAAAGTTGAAAAACTAAATCCTAAAAGGTTTAATGTTGGTGATAAAGTGCGAATAAGCAAATACAAAGGTGTATTCAGTAAAAGATATCTTCCAAACTGGACAAATGAGGTATTTACTGTATTTAAGGTGCAACCTACAGTACCAGAAACTTACATTTTAAAAGATAATAAAGGACAATTGCTGGAAGGAGGGTTTTATGGACATGAAATGTTAAAATCAACAGTAGGTGATGTATATCTAGTCGAAAAGGTGTTGCAACGGAAAAAAGATAAGGTTAAAGTACGATGGTTAGGATTTAATAAGACGGAAGATTCTTGGATACCTAAAAAGGATCTAATATAACGATAGAGCATCATTTTGGGTTGAACCATTACAAAGGATGGAGATAATACCGCAAAAAGACAATTTTACTATTAATAATATAGATGAACTCACAGTGGATGGTTCTCAATTCAATACTGGGAAACATGGTGTTTTGTTACCAAACACTGTGCGTTGTTTGGTTACCGGTCCTTCCAATTGTGGAAAAACAAATGTAGTATTCAATTTGATTACAAACCCTAAAGGATTACGTTTTAATAATTTATATGTATTTTCAAAGTCACTACAACAACCAAAATATCAGTTATTGGAACAAATACTCGATAATGTGCCTGAAGTTAAATATTTTAAATTTAACGCAAGCGAGAGTGTCATGCAACCGCAAGAGGCTAAACCATTCTCAGTATTCATATTTGACGATATATCTTGTGAAAATCAAAATACAATAAGGAATTACTTCGCCATGGGTCGACATAACAACATAGATAGCATTTATATTGGTCAAACTTACAGTAAAATACCGAAACAGCTCATAAGAGACAATGCAAACATGTTAATTGTATTTAAACAGGATGAAACCAACCTAAGACACATATATTATGACCATGTAAGTGCGGATATGCCATTTGAACGATTTAAAGAGTTGTGTGGAAAGGCTTGGGCTGAAAAGTATGGGTTTTTAACAATTATGAAGGAACAACCGCAAAACAATGGTCGATACAGGATAGGATTTGATAAATTTATACTAATACACTGATCATGATGTAAAACATTCATTGTTGTACAACACGTCTTGCTACAAACATGGTTAACCAAGAAAAGTTAATAAAGGAAATAAAATCACTTAGTGATTCTATTCGGGATAAAAACAGAGCATTAAAATTAGGTATTAGCGAAAGGGAGAAATTTCTTGAATCTACTTTTAAACCTATTACTGAACCCTTGAAACAATTAAACAAAAAATTTGCTAAACCTGTTTTGGAAGGAGATGCAATTGCACCTATTACAAAGTTTGAAAGAGAAAATGTAAAATCAGAAGATTTTAGTGATGAAGACCTGGAATCCTCTACATATAGTGGTTTTAAAGGTGGAGAACCCGAAAGAGAGCTAGAATCACCAGACTATAGTGGTATAAGAGAATTATATGAAGTAAAAGCCAAAAGAGGACATGAAGATGTATCAACTGCTAGTGAAGAGGAAAAAGAAGAAGCAAGGGAAGGTCCGTCAAACATAAGCTTGTTGGGTGAAAACATTCATAACAAAGGACCTTTAGGAAGGAAATACATGATAAAAATGTTAGCTGGAATAAATCCTAATAAAAACTACCATAGTTATGGAGTAAGATTAACAGAAGAAGGTTTAATGGTTGGTAATAGCCCGGTAAACATTGATGAACATGATAATATTATTGTTGGTAATCAAAGATATAAGGGCACAAGGGGATTATTTGAATTATTATTTGAAAAAAAGCCTTTAGAATTGTTAGTTAAAGAAGAAGACATGGAAGCATATAAACAGATTTTTGAACACACCAATGCATACAGGAGGAAGTATTTAGCTGACCAACCAGTTTTTAGATCTAGGTCTTTAAAATATAGAGAATTTGTATCCAAGTTAATACCAACAACGAGAAGACAACCAATGCCGATAATGCCAAGAAAATCTGTAAAACGAAGGTTTGTGTCATCCACTTTGGATATAAGTGCTGCAGAACCAAGAAAAAGAAACAAATCTGTTACAGGTATAGGTTTAATGAAGAAACTATATAACACAAATGTGATTTATTACAATAATATCAATAAATTGGTGGATAGAATGAAACTAATACATGAAGCTAAAGAAGCGGGTCATACTGGATTGGAAAACGAATGGGTGGCTTTAGTGGATGAACTCCGAAACCGTGGGGTAATCTTATAAAAATGCGTTACTCCCTAGAATACTATTCAGTTGCACCATGAGTGTCGACAAGTTCGGACGTTACTCCTCGGATGGGTTATATTATGCGAATAGTTTAAAAAGAAGTGCTGGTTTACCACAAACACCTGATGGGGATTATGATATGAGTAATAAAAGGTTAAAAAACATAAAAGATCCTACGGATGAAAACGATGCAATAAATTTAAAAATATTAAAGGAAAAGATATCGCCAACATTAAGACTACAAAATAACACTTATGATGCAGAAAATCATAGAATTATCAACGTTGGTAAACCAAATCAAAACGGTGATGCAATAAACAGAGGTTATTTGTCATCTGAATTGAAAAATACGTTAAAATTCAATGGAAAAACGTATAGTGCTAACAATAAACGTATATCCAACGTAGATGACCCTAAAGAGGAAAAAGACAGCGTAAATAAACGCTATTTACATTCTATAATACCTGAAAAGACAAAAGATGGATTTTCTTTTTATAAATTTGTTATTAACGATATAGGTTATCCAAAAAATGAAAATGATGCTGTAAATCTCAAATATATAAAAGATCATTGTGTCATACGTGATGTGGGAGTTATCGATTGTCTTGGTAATTGTTTGGCTAATGTAAAAGATGGATCAGCACCATCAGATGGTGCAACAGTGGGTCAAATGATGGAAACCTTAAAACAAGAAACAACCTCGCGGCAAGGTGATGTATTTGTACAAGGTAATGAGAAATTTTATTTATCAACATTAAAAAATAATGTTTGGGATTGTATGGATAAAGTATTATCAAATTTGTCATTGGCTCGTAGTCCTTTAGATGCAGCTCCTTTAACACAAACTGTTCATCTAGATCCAAATCATAGCTTTAGATATTTTACATGTAATAATTTTACAATAAAAAACTTGCGAGAAGGAAGAGAAGCAAATGATGCCGCAACTGTAGGACAGACCATCACAACATCATTAAAGGATAGTAAAGTGTATACTTGTAATAATAAACGTATAACAGACCTTAAAGACCCTGAACATGTGGATAATGCCGTCACTGTTAATTTTCTTGTAAAAGTTTTAGGTAATGCGTTATTTGATTTACACAATCATTTTACACCGGAAGTTCTTCAAGGAGGACCAGGTCATAAAATTTGGGATGAAGCCGCGAGAGGTGGTTGGATTAAACGGGAAATTTTTACTAAATACTTTATTAACCCTAATACGCAAAAGTTTAGATCATCGGATTAGGGTGATATTGATATTTAATTAAATAACCCAATAAATGACTTCATTTATGTGCAACCTGTCATAGAGGTAACACATAGGTTACGCTTTTCGAATATAAAAGACAATCATGGCATTTCATTACACCAGTCCATATCGAGACACTATACGGAAAGGAGGCGGTATCACGTCCACAGCGGTTTCTCTGTTAAGTAAAGCTTTAAATCGTATTCCAGTAGGATCCATCGTAAATAGAGCAATAGACGCTTTACCATACGAATTTCACATACCGGGAGGTTATCAGTATTGCCTACCAGGAACTAAATTGAAAAAACGACTGGAAAGAGGTGATCCAGGCATAAATAAGTTAGATCAGGCTTGTAAAGAACACGATATCGCATATTCCACGTTTACCGATTCAAAAAATAGGTCAATAGCAGATAAAAAGCTAGCGAATATAGCTTGGCAACGAGTAAAGTCTAGTGACGCTAGTATTGCGGAAAAAGCAGCAGCTTTAGCGGTAACAGCAGGTATGAAGGCTAAAACAGCGGTAGGAGGTGGAAAAAGGAGGGGTAGGAATAAAAAAGGATCAACCATGAAGAAACATGGTGGTAATATTAGACTAAAAAGACGTTCTACGAAGAAAAATAATAAAAAAAACGACAATATGGTCAATGGTAAAAAACGGGGCAGGTCTATACCTAAGACCGTATCGTGCATATTAAATAAAAGAAATCAATTAGTTATACCACATAAAGCGTTGACTAATGTTGAATTATTCAGATATATTTCCTGTTTAAAAATACCATTTTTTCGCGGAGTATTCATGAAAGACAGTTTACCAAAGAAAATATGGAAAAATGAGACTGGAATCGTAAATTTGGATAATACTGAAGGACCCGGCACCCATTGGGTGTGTTATAAGAAACTGAATAGCAATGTATATTATTTTGATAGTTTTGGAAATTTGCCACCACCGAAAGAACTTGAACATTACTTTAAATCTGCTAAAAACATATATTACAACTATAAAAGAGAACAACCTGATAATACTTCAATATGCGGCCATTTATGTTTGGAATTCCTAGCTAAAAGTATCAGTCTCTATTGAGATGTCTTCCTATACGGTATCATTAACAGGAAAATCGTCCACTTTACGAAGTATCCTTTTTCCAGCGTTACGCTTGCAAAAAGGAAGATTTTGGGAGGCAGCACTGTTGGATTTTACAACTTACAACTCTATTCCCAATGTTACGGAAGGTAAAAATAACTTATTGCATTATTATAAAGGAAAAGATGCCAGTGGGAAGTTTACAGACTTAGAAGTTTGCACTCTACCCACAGGTTCTTATGAAATTGATCATATTAATGAATTTTTGCAAAATAAAATGGGAAAAGACAATATAACGCTAAAAGGTAATAACAATACAATGAAAGCTGAGCTTACTTCAAAATATTATATAGATTTCAGTAAGTCAGACTCAATTGGTGATTTATTAGGATTTCCCAAAGATGGAGCAATTTTAGAACCAAATAAAACACATTCCGGTAAACAAACTGTAACAATATTAAAAGTTAATAGTATAGACATAACTTGTAACATTATACAAGGAGCTTACAGAGATGGAGCAAATACTCATATAATACATACTTTTTACCCCAGTGTACCACCTGGATTTAAAATTGTTGAAAAGCCGCAAAACCTGGTATATCTACCGTTGAACACCACTTTCATTTCAGACATCGTGTTGAACGTATTGGATCAAGACGGTAACTTGATAGATTTCCGAGAAGAGCCTATTACGGTTAGATTACATTTAAAATTGACACTTTAATACAAAATCATGGGTTTAACATTTAAAAGCGAACAACCTACGGGAAACCGCATTAGTAGCTCTTCAGCTGTGGAGGAGTTAACACGCGAGAACATTCGTTTCTTAGAGAGAATTGGATTAAAATTAACCGATTATGGATATACTGGATATAGCGCAGGGTCCGACATTCGACGAAACCCTATGGGAAAAAGAATATCACACCCACAACCCTTACACTTCATCAAAATTAAACAATAACGATGAAATCCGTATTCCTATACAAAATCAAGACATTTACACACTACCATGTGAAAGTTACTTGTATATTGAAGGAAAAGTTACTAAAAAGGATAATAGCGCTGGTACAACAGTTCCATTTATAAATAATCCCATGGCTTTCCTGTTTGATGAAATTAGATATGAAATATCAGGTGTAACAGTTGATTCCACTAAGAAAGTAGGTATTGCAACAACTTTAAAGGGATTAACATCTATATCACCTAATGAAACCAATTCAATACAACCTGCAGGATGGGTTTTACCTGCAAAAGACACAATCACTCCAGATACAAATGGAAATTTTGATTTTCATATTCCGTTACGTTTGTTGCTTGGTTTTGCTGAAGATTATAGGAAAATAATATTAAACGTTAAACAAGAATTAGTTTTGTTGAGATCTTCAAACGATAAAGACATTATTAAAGCTCCATACGGTACAACAGATACAACTTTAGAATGGAAATTAACATTAGACAAAATTGTATGGAGAGTTCCACATGTTAAATTAGCTGACGAGCATAGAATGCTACTATTAAGAAAGTTATAGGCTGATCGTGATATTGTAATTCCTTTTAGAAGTTGGGAATTTCATGAACATCCCAGTTTGCCAGCTACGGATCGCCACACTTGGACTGTTAAAACATCCAATTATGTGGAACGAGCCAGGTATATTATATTTGGTTTACAAACAGGCAGAAGAGACACCATCACCAAACATGCAGGTCAATTTGATCATTGCAACTTAAAAAATATTAAAGTTTATTTAAATTCACAATTTTTTCCATACGATAATTTAAATGTGTCATTTGCTAATAAAAAGTACAGCATATTGTACGATATGTATGCAAGATTCCAAAGTTCATATTACGGTAAAACAAATGCACCTTTACTATCACCAGAAAAATACTTAGATGGTTACCCTATAGTTGTAATCGATTGTTCTAAACAAAATGAATCGGTAAAATCATCAAGTGTGGATATAAAAATAGAAATGGAATTCAACGCGGCTATACCGGCTAATACAACTGCATACTGTTTAATTCTACATGATAAAATCGTAACATACACACCTTTAACTGGAATTGTTAAAAATGTATTGTAAAAAACCGGTTTTGTTACATTCCAATGCATTCCGCGAGTATAAAAGCAGAGCGTTCAGGTCGCTCCTCATCAGTTTGTTGCCTGTTGTTGTATGGGTAGCATCGTATTCAATATGGCTTCTCCTAGTGGTACACCAGAAAATGTAGTAGATATTGAGAAGGAGATATCCGACTTTTTAGATCTTCAAGGTCAACCGGAAGGAGATGAACACAACCCTTGCGGACAACTACACGCCAGTAATAATGTTGAGGAAAAAGGTAAAAGAAGAAAGAATGTACAGAAGAGGAAAAGGGATATTGAAGATAATATTTCTCCTAACATATTGAGTGAGGTATTCTTGCGAATATTTTATCCAATTTCATCCAGTTTGGACAAAAGTGTTTTAATCGGTGTTATGAAATCCACGGATTATTCGCCTACTGTAATTTTAACTCATGGGCCCAAAATGATTTTGTTTACGGACACTGCTTGGGAATCGTTTATGAAACACTTGCATCTGCTAGAATGCTATTTAAGTAGTAACATGTTTGGAAGAAAGACAAGAGTAGGCCTTTTGGATTCAAATGTGGAAATCGATATTGTTAAACATCGTGGTGATCATTAGTTGCGGTTTAGAGACACAACAAGACATGATAACAAGATTCAACTTAATCGAGAAGAGTTTTTTATTCTAACTTGTGCAACTGAACCAATAACAAGATACTTGAGACAACTGGTGTTTTCAAGTTCAATTATTAAAGATTATCTGGAAGACACTTTGGACAAACAACCGGACGCACCTATATTGTACGGGCCTGTGGATACTTCTATATTCAATAGGGTTCCTCATGAAGTACAAATGTGGAGACAATTGGAAAAGTACGCTCAACTACATAAGAAATCAGTAAAACGTGAAGAAGAAGAAGGAGGAGAAGAATCAAGTGTTAGTGATGAAAATGAAAACAAGGAAAATGTAAAGATGGAAACCTAAATGACAATCAACTACACAGCAATGGTTAATTTTTAAAACAATATCAAACACTTTGTGGGTTTAGGCCTACCGGGGACGGTGCCCACGTTAAATATACACCAACGCGCCAACAACTGTACGGCCAGGTATAAAAGTCGTACCTACCGTGGTGTGGAAATCAGTTGACCTTTGGACTTCGTCATGAGCAGACGAGTGATCTTCGCAATGGACAAGGAAGAAGAACAAGTAAAGTCCAAACCTGGTATAATTGAGTTTCAAGCGTTTCGGGGTAATGATGATAGATTTATCATAAAAGAACTTGTGTTTTTCGACATCAATACAAGTGTTCCATATACATTTTTGTTCAAACCACCATGTTCTTATTCATCTTTAACTAGCAAAGCCGCTACTACCAACAGGTGGATTTCAAAATATTTCCATCATATCGATTGGTATGATGGTTTTGCAAGTTACACGGACTTGTATCACATCATGCATCAGTTTTCAAACAGGTTTACCGATATTTACACAAAAGGACTGGAAAAGAAGAGATGGATCGAAGAATTTACTCATGTTCCGGTTAATGATGTGGAATTGGATAAAAACTACAAGTATACGATGGAAAATGTTTGTATTTGTACTAAAAGTCCAGAACATGAAAAAGATAGACATTGCGCTTTAAAAAACGCCTATAAACTCGCATCTTACCTTCAAAGTGGGGAAATGGGGAGTGGTGGGGGTAACGGGGGTTATATAAGTGAGGAGCAGACCGGGACCTGGCATGAGTATTACTCGAGATTCCGAGACGACAACATCTCCCAGCAAGAAAACGAAGAAGACGATCTATAACTCGACCATGGCATCTCACCAGTTCCTGCAAACTTTGGTTGAGCAGTTCAATGCTCACTCCAAATCTACCATACTACCCGTCAAGAAGTGTTCCGAACTTAAAGACGAGAAGCACTACATTATCCACGCCATGAAGAAGATGGAGACTACAGTTGGAGAGGCCATCTGCTGCAGTCTTAGCGAGGCACCATTCACTCCGGGGGATGAGCCCAAGTTCCAAGTCTACCTGCCGAAACGGTTCGTCCATCTCCTCCAGAACGAGGATCTGCGCTCCATCCAACCCGGCTGTCTCTACCTGGTTTCCCACGGTTGCACGGGTAGCAATTCCACCGAGTTGACCATCCACATCGCCGACAAGCAGCAGTGTTAGATTTAAGTTTTACTGTTGTACATATGTTATTGTAATGTTTTATAAATAAATAAACCATAAAAGACAAAAAAATACAAAAGACAAAAAAAATGCAACATATCAATATGTGAAGTTTGTCACATATTGATATGTTGCATTTTTTTTAAACTTCGCGGGTGACCTTGACCTTTGACCTTTGCAATTTCACAGTTACCCCCACCACCATGCTACAAGTCAAACCTGCTTGAATGCAAACACCCCCACCACTTTTTCATATACCTCCAAGCGCTGTGCCTCATCTTCATTTCAACTCCAGCAGCCAACCGAACAACATCAGTATGTCTCTGAACGTAAGCTGTGCCAGCTATGAGGAGGTGACGATCAAAACGCAACAGGAGCTGAACGACTTGTACAAGGAGTTGCAGCTGATGGCGGCAAGAGGCTACCGTATAAACGTGCAAGTCTACGCTTGCAATATACGGAATCTTCGGCAGCCGAAGGAAAAGCCTGGACATTCCTCTTCAACGACAGCTTCCTCACCGGCGTCGATGAAGACCGAGCCAGACAACTTGGATTACTTCAGCTGACTAGCAGTTGTCTTCCTTGTCCTTACAATTGTAGAATATGTTTATTTCTTCATTATATTAAAGAAGTAAAAGAGCAAAACCACCTATCTTGTTACTAACGTATATGCTTAGTAACAAGATAGGATTTTTTAAAACACAATTTAAATGACCTTGAAACTTCCCCCTCCACTGATTCGCTACCCCCACCACTTCACTGTTGATATACATGAGACAACACAATTAGATACCTCATTCCTTCTTCAACAGCCAAACCTACAACATCAACAATGGCTAACCTACCAACAGATGAAAGATGTCCTCACGCATGCTGTGACTTCGTACAAGAGTTAGAGAAGAGGATGCAAGAGAGGGCGATAAGAAGAAAGCAGATCCACTCAGAAAATATCATGATAGTAAACGGCTATCTTTTGTTGTTCGGCCTTATCATGGTTGTACTGTTCATACTGTACGGCATAGTTACATGTGTCGGCAAGGTTGCAGAAGAAAACGCCCGCCACCATCAGTTGGAAAATTTCAACGTTACTTTCTAGGTTTTCTTTTTTTTTTAAACTCCGTTTGGATGACCTTGAAACTTCCCCCACTACTTCACCACGCCCCCCACTACTTCACCATGTTCCTGCATGGGTCTCACATCAAGCGTCATTCCTTGTTCGGCAGGCAACCATGGCTGACAACACCATCACCCAGGCTGACTCCACTATTGATGTTGGAACAAATACAGGTTGGACACTGCCAATCGACAGTGTGCACTATTTAGAAACAGTTTGTCAAAGAATGAAAGAAATGCTCCGGGACAACCCTGGGATCATAATACAAATGAATTTCAACTATGATTGGTCGCAAGTTACATTGCGGCAGGAGGACAACAACGGTCAGCACTCACCGCAATACTCACCAATGTCACCGATCTACCCATACAGTGAATCTGATGCGGATGAAGATGTAGGAGACAACAACGAGGCTGATGGGGAGTGACCTTCTTTCCTTTTTTAAAACTCAATTAAATGACCTTGAACTTTCCCCCTCCACTCCTTCCTTTTTTTTAAAACCCAATTTGAATGACCTTGAAATTTCCCCCTCTACTTTTCGATAATGTTACAACTGACTGCAGCTCACCTCATTCCTTGCTTAGCTACCATGGCGGACAGGACTCTTTCTCAAGTTGACTCCACTACGGACGAAGCATTTCCCTTGCGGTGGACCGTTCATTTACAAGATGCGACAGAAGTGGAAGTCTTGTATCAAAAATTACTCTATGTATTCAACGGGAACCCTGGACCTCTTGAATGTAGAATGGATTTGAATTTTGATGCAACCAGGGTCGGCACAGAACCTTCAACTTCAAGCCAGCCTCAGCAACGAGATTTTACACATTTATACACTCCAATATCACCGGAAGATGTAACTGTCTGCGAGGCTGACTCAACTACACGTTATGTTCAGCCAAAGCCTTGGGTGTTGATTATTAACAATGTGTACAAAGTGGAATTGGTATGTAATAGATTAAAGGAGTTGATGGTACAAGATCCCGGCCTGCGCTTTCAAATAGACATACATTTCATCTGGGGAGCACCTGCGCGGGGCTCTTCGTCTGACAGCTCTCCAAGTACGACGGACGAGGAGGAGGAGGACGACTAGTCATCTTTTTTAAAACTCCGTTTGAATGACCTTGACCTTTCCCCCTCCACTGAGTTTATTTAAGGTGCACTCTCACTGACTACAGCATCATTTCATCGCGCACCTTCACCGCAGCAACATAGAGAGTCAACTCAACTACTGTTGCGAACAGCAATGTTTTTCATGGCCGAATGACATTGATGTGGTGGATGGCCTGGCTTGTAGAACATGTGAAGCTTTTGGTCAGTGCATGTGTAAGTGCAAGTCTTGGAAGAAGCCGAAACCGGAGTTGAAGACATTCCATGTGTACCAAATGAGAGGGCATAAGTACACTTGTTGCCCTGAACGTTGCATTGAATTTAAACTAAAACAGCTAACTGGCTGCAAATTGTGCAACAATCATTTTGCAGGTTTTTGCAAACATTATTTAGGAGCGTGTCAGTACAGATCAACTTGGCATACCGAAGCACTCACTATCAATGAAATCGCTATAGACTCACAAGAGTAGTCTTTCTACTCTTTGACTTTTTTAAAACTCCGTTTGAATGACCTTGAAATTTCCCCCACCACTTCCCCATATATCTAGAGTACGCAGGGCCCGGAGGTCAGTCGCTCGGCGGCTGTCGTAGGGTGCACATCCGTGTTGTGCAGTCTGCTGTGCAGTTTTGATTTTAACCAGTTCAAGGTCACCACACTTAAAACTCTGGCAAAAACGTCAAGCTGTTAAAGACAATCCTAAGTCCCAGGTTCACAGTCAACCTCAAGGTCATCACACTTTAACATGTAAATTTAAGGTAGCACCAAAACGGTGCTACCTGGCTTCACATTTTCAAGTTTCCCCAGGTCATCGCAGTTCCCCCCACCACTTCCCATATACCTCGAGTGCGCGGGGTCGGACAGTCAGTCGCTCGGTGTCTGTCGTAGGGTGCGCATCGCGGTTGCAGTAATGGTCGAATGGAGGCTTCTGGGACAGTTCAAGGTCACCCGAGCGGTGTCACATGACGGTTTAGGCAGAGTAACGTTGCAAACTTCAAGTTTCCTCGGCACTTTTGCTGTTTCTCATCGCAAATTCGCTCCATGTCGTCAAGGTCATGGTAACTGTGACTGAAACTCGGAGCGTAGTGCGAGAAACAGCAAAAGTGCCAAAAAATTTTAGGTTTCAGCGTGGCCTTGACCTTTGTGACATCGATGACGTCATCTTGGTGACGTAAGGGGTGATGACGTCATCAGCACGTCATTTCTGTGACGTCATGGGTGTGACGTCATGGAAGTGACGTCATTGGGGATGACGTCATCGATGATGCAATCGATGACGTCATCGATGAGGTCATTGACCTCGATGACGTCATCGCTCGGGTGACCTTGAACTGGCCCAAAATCCCCCATTTGCCACTACTCCTATATAAAATAATGCATTTATCAGGACCCTGGTTTACCCTTTAACATTGAGGGAAAACACTACATTATTGCGTATTTTAAATAACGTAGCTTAAAATAAATAATTGTTTGTTGGGTTTCTCAACAAGTGATCAATTAAATGTTAGTGAACTACTAAACTGTTGACTTTCAGTTTCGAACAAATACGGTAAATTTACAAACATTGGATAATATTATATTAAAAAGAAAATTATATTATTTGAGCCCATCATGCTTATAAATAGAAAGTTTTTTAGTTTAACCTGTTTAAAGTAGCTACCTAAAATGTACAGGTTTTAAGATAAATTTAGTAGTCTAGTTAAAAATAGAATCATATTTAAAGGTCTGTTGCAATCAAGGATTTGCTCTAGCACGTGAGCCCTTGAAGAAGGCAGAGGTCGTAGGTGCTCTACCTAGCAGCGGCCGCTGTGGGTATCCGATAACTTAGTTTCTCCTCTCCTCCAGTTGTCCCTTATAATTCTCACTAATGATTGTGGGTATTTGATTAACAAGTTTGAGTAGGCCCAAAAAATTTTGGGTGTTTGATTGTAGCCATCTATGTCAATGTTTTACTTACATTCATTTTAGATCCAATCGGGATATAAATTATTTTGATTCATTTAAATGTCACACTTTGTAAAGATCTGACAACAAATAACGGAGTTATTGCGATTTTTCGCCATGAAAACATTGATTTTGCTGTTAAATGGCCTTAATTTGCATTGATTTTAATGCAAAATCAATGTTTTTATGAAGAAAAATCGCAATAACTCCGTTATTTGTTGTCAAATCTTTACAAACTTGGTACCATTGGTTAGATAATTTAATATGTCAACTTTTTTGTGTCTTGTAAAATTGTTATAAAATTTTCGATTTCGAGATATTTGCGTTTGAAAATTTAAAATGGACGCCATTTTGAAAATATACAGCGGAAAAAATTAATTTTTTTCCTGGAAATGTACATTGGTATAATAAAGATTCATACCAAATATGAATTTAATACAACCATCCGTTACGGAAATAAAAATTATTATGTGAAAAATACAAAATGGCGGATATCTAGGCAAATATGCATTTTCGGACATACCTTCATAGGAACTTTTTTCTTTACTTTTGTATCATGAATCACATCGCAAAGTCTGTAAACGTTTTTTTTTTTTTTTTTTTTTTTTTTGGACACCCTGTATATAAGGTTCGGCCTATATATCTCAAAACATTTGTCATCGTCATATCGACATAAGGTTTATAAACCATTAGTTTTGTACAGCCCTCAGGGCTTAGCCCCGGTACAGTCAGTCATAAATGTACATATAGCAGGGTTTAAAATACACTTCGAGCTGTTTTCAATGAAACAATCAAACCAATTTTCAGATTGGCATTGCAAAGCATACCGGCTATCAGCTACCCTATATTCATAAAACAGGATGTTGGTGTATACAGGGTGGTTGAAAAGTAACTTGCACACCCCTCCTTAACTTTTTAACTATTTGAGATATTTGAAATCGGTTTGCGGCAACCTTCTTAGATATCAGGAGCTACAATAATGATGGTACAATAACCTCATGTTCAATTAGGTTTCCGTAAACCCACTTCAAATGCTAATAAACGGTATCAGTTAACTGACACATACTTTCTCCCAACAATATAAAAAAAGGTGTTAAAAGCTTCAAACATTAATGTTTTGATGACTCAGTCGGATAGCTACCAGCTGAGCAGCGCTCGTTTGATCCTACGCACGTCTGTGACTTTTAACAACGTACTGCGTTTACCGCTAAACGAAAAATTGAATTTTCTCCGTAACCACTTGACGTAGAGCAATAATTTAAAATACTGGATTATTTAGTTCTTTGAGCTTGATTTAATGGTGATAAGTAAAATTTATTTTGAGACAACAGCTATTTTGAAAATCCAAAAAATTGATTTTTGAAACACTTTTTACTCCATAACTTTTTAATGCGCATTTTCTCGGAGATGCGGGTGGTGTCATTTTATTCACCATTTTAAGCTTAATAAACCACAAAATTTTAATCAAAATCGTTAGAGCCGTTTTTGAGAAATTTTGATTTTTGACGATTTTTGAGGGTTTTGGGGGGTAAAATACCCTTAAAAATCAAAAATTCAAAAAATGGAAAAAAAGCCTGGAATTATTGTGAGTTTGGACCTACATACCAAATTTCACCAAAATCGGGCCATTGGGGCATTCTCTAGCTCTGTTTACATCCAGACACACGGACACACGGACACACACACACACACACACACACACAGACATCACTCTGAAAACCACTTTTTTGGACTCAGGGGGCACCAAAATGGATAAATCCACAAACAACTCAAATTCGAAAATTTTGACGAAAACAATACTTTCTCCATATACTATGGTATAGGGGGAGAAAGTAAAAAGGGATGGGGGTGCAAGTTACTTTTCAATCACCCTGTATATATTTATTTGTAATCGATGGACTCGGAAACCACTGGACCGTTTGCCATGAAACTTGGTACGTATATGGAAAATTTCATGGAGAAGGTCTATAAGCCATTATTTTTATGTATATCCCTCAGGGCTTAGCCCCAGGACCGTCATAAACGTACCCATGTCAAGGTAGCTACCTCTCATGTAGCTGTTGTCATGAAATAATCAAACCAATTTTCAGATTGGCATTGCAAAGCATGCAGGGTATCAGATAATAAATAAATAAATATGTATATATGTATATATATATATATACATATATTTTTTCTCTCAACTGTTTACTACTTTCATTTTGTTTCAATTTCTCAATTTCAGCAAAGAATATTTTTTTTTCAAATCTTCAATTTCTTCTTCGTACTTTTTCTTGATACTTGTGATTTCTTCAACATTATTAGATTGTATTTTGTTTTCCTGGGAAATTATCTTGACGTGGGGCGACAGAGGGGTTGTGTTGAAGGGCCTCAGCACCAGAGAGTGTGACACGGGCTGGTGTCTGTGGGAGTGGTGGCCATGAAGGAACGTCTCGCTCATGAACACCTTGCCACACAGCGAGCACTCAAAAGTGTGTCCAGCTACCCCAGGGGAAAATAACAGCTGCTGCTTCACTTCCTTGACTTTTTTCTTTAGTTGTTTAACTTCCATCTTCCTAGCTTGCAGCTGTTTTCTGAGAACTTATATTTTTTAAGAAATCATATAGAGAACTAATAAAGTTGAATAAATCACAATTATCAAGAAAAAGTACCAAGAAGAAATTGAAGACTTAAAAACTATTCTTTGCTGAAATTGAGAAATTGAAACAAAATTAAAGTAGTAAACAATTGCCAGAAAACAAAAAACTTATTCGAGACTCAAATGAAGGAAACCAGGATTACATAAATGTTCAGAGTGGATCACTGGAAGATTCTGCAAAATCCACTGGAGGAGCCTCTGAAAACCTTAAAGGAACCTTAAAGGAATCTTGCAGCAGAGATGATGATGAAAAAATAAAGAAGAGTTAGATGTGGATCGTGTGATACGGGACCAAGATATGGAACTTCTTAATATTACTTGAGTAATGTCACAAATTGTAGAATCGAGTCAGAATATGATGTGAAGATTTTGGATCCTAATTTAATCAAACTCTTAAGGCTGGCTCAGCTTTTTATTAAATTTTTGTTACACTGTGAAAAATATTTAGAGCATTGTATAAAGATAGCTCATGAAAGCTACAATAAGGACAAGCCTCAAATAAGGAAGTGGAAGTTCTCATAAAACAGCTGCAAGCTAGGAAGATGGAAGTTAAACAACTAAAGAAAAAAGTCAAGGAAGTGAAGCAGTAGCTGTTATTTTCCCTGGGGTAGCTGGACACACTTTTGAGCGCTCGCTGTGTGGCAAGGTGTTCATGAGCGAGAAGTTCCTTCATGGCCACCACTCCCACAGACACCAACCCGTGTCACACTCTCTGGTGCTGAGGCCCTTCAACACAACCCCTCTGTCGCCCCACGTCAAGATAATTTCCCAGTAAAACAAAATAAAAACTAATAAACAAAACATGCTTACCTATTTAAACAGGGTGTTTGGAAACTCTCTTCCAAAACTCGGTGTGGCAATTCCTTATATCAAAATAATGGAAACATATGTTCTAAAATGCTTCGTTGGGCCGCTAACTTAGCCGCCATTTTGTTTTTAACACATAGTAATTTTTATTTCCGTAACGGACGATTGTATTCATATATGGCATGAACTTTTATCACATTAATGGTCATGTTTAGGGAAATAGGTATTTGTACTTCTAGTAGTGACTAAAGTACAACTTTTTCTCCCTGAAGGAAAACTGCTGTTGTCCGAAGGAGAAGCCGAGGGCGACAATTTCCCTGATGGAGAAAACGTAATTGAGGCCCTAGATGCATAGCCTACAATATTTTTCCTTCACCTACACGAATAACAAATAACTTGGCCTATAACAATAACAATTTAACGTCCATATGATCCTTTGCTCCGCAAGCTGGATTAGTCACATTAACTTAAAAAACACACACACTCACAAGGTAAGATATACACCAATTTTATAGAACACAACAGAAAAACAAAACACAATTTAGGTCTAGTCAAAATTCTCCCTCAAAAATAAACCGCAAAACACATTTTAGCCTAGTCTCACTTCTGATAATAGTCCTTGACCGTTAAACCATCACCGTCGTGAAAAACTGTGTTTGGGAAATTTGATGTCACATTTTCTGCTTCTCATTTAATGTTTGGAGGGATAAAAAAGAATAATTCCTTACTATCACTCCATAAATTATTAGCTATCCATACCACAATCCATTTTATAACAACAACTGAAGAATGAAACTAAATGTAAACCAATACTTGTAGTACAGCTACAAGTACGTTGGGCCGCTAACTTAGCCGCCATTTTGTTTTTAACACATAGTAATTTTTAGGCCTGGTGTACTTGTAGTTCAATACAGCTGACGCTACAGACGCTATTAGTAAACAAAGAATAACGAAACGAATATAATAATTTGACATTTCACTGTCCCTCATGTTCCTCTTAATCCCTCTTTTACTATTATTCTTATGTTACTAACTTTAGCCCCGTGGTGCAAAATAGGTTTGGTTTTCCCTAGGTAAACAAATTTAGTTTTCAAATCACATAAGATAATAAATAGTACTTTATTACTCTATTCCAAGGAGTAAAATACGGCTTTAGGGATTAGGTGGAGGAAAATATTATTTTTCCCGGTGTGTATTTTCAAAATGGCGGCCATTTTAAATTTTTAAACCCAAATATCTCAAAATCGGTAAATGTCATCAAACTGTTAAAAATAGCAATAAAAGTTGAAGAATTAAATTATCGAACCAATGATACCAAGTTTGTAAGAGTCTGAGAACAAATGAGGGAGTGATTGCCATTTTGCTGCATTAAAACATTGACTTTGCATTATAATGCATGTAAATTTAGGTATTTTAGAAGAAAAATCTCAATAACTCCATTATTTGGTTTCTGAATAATTTCGGGATTTTTTTCCTAAAATTAAACATTTGGTGTAATACGCCACCAACATTTACGCCATAAACATTTCGTTAAGTTCATGCCAAATATGAACTTAACTCAACCATCCGTAAAGGAAATAAAAATTAAACAAAATTGAGGCCAATGGTTTAACGAAGCATTTTAGGACATATGTTCCTATGAAATGTTTGTTTATTTTAATCCAAGGAATCACCAAACGGATTTTCGGAAGAGAGTTGCCAGTCACCCTTTATATAGATTCTGTATGGCTTGTTACATGTCAGGAATTTAATTATGTTTAATGAAGTAATATACTGCTTGTTCTACAATCCGTTTATTCATTACAGAAATTGATTTACTTTCAATGGTTGTGATCATAATTATTGGTGCACTTAAAACCTTATCAGATCGGTGTTCTAGATATCGAGAAGCGATAATGTATTGATCAATGAGGAAGTTCCAAGATGTGTGCTTTAAAATAGTTTATGTTTAGTGGACGCCTATGTATATCAATCACTAGACTTATCAGTAAAATATATGTAATTCACATGTAGTGTCGTATTATAAGCAGTGTCTTATTCATGAAATACTTATGGAAGGGAGTTGAGTGAAAACCTATACACTATCACGTAATTTTAAAGAAAAATAAGATCTCAAGTAAATAGCGTTGATATCCAATGTCAAGAATTATCTTTTTTATTCTTGTGGTAAGTTTTATTTTTTAGTCGTTTTTTAATACAGCTTACAGCTTACGCTTTGAAAACCTATACTCAACTAATCTTTGTTCAGTTATACTAAAACCAGTATATAAAAGAGGGACATGGGAATAATATAATTTTGAAAGAACATCATCGGAGATCAAACCATATGGCACCTGTCAAAGCGTTTGGGAGAGGAATAAATGCCAATGTGAAATCTAATAGAGACTAGATTAAATAATAGTGCCGCAAGATATATAACCACTAATCCTAACACATACGAATAGGTCTAATTATGAGGTTGGTCTTTATGGATGAACAGTGATAATCGTACTGCCTCGTCATAAATCAAATACTTAACAACATCTAAGTCGTGAAAATTTTAGCTTTCCAAAACATAGTATATTACAGATATATTACATACTAAGATGAAAGTGAAACTCTTATGACTCTGGTTGATACAGACATTTGCCAAAGTAACTAATAGTTTCAGTGTTAAATTGGAATTAAAAGATTCAAATGAAATTTTAGAATACTTTTGTCATTTGACTTTGCTTTTTTACAAGAATAGCCTGTAGGTTGTATAACTATGGAAAATACTTACTTATTATGTTTTACACCACGGAAAGTAACGGCGATTCTCTGTTCTACAGAGTGAAATGTGTTATCATTTTTCGTTTTTACTACCTTATATTTGAACTTTATAAAATCCAAATCATCTAAAGTGATTTTTTGTCTAACTAATTAAGAATAAGGGAAAAACAAAAAAAGTGGCAGTCGTCTTTTTACAAACTTTTTTTACCAGGCCTACAATTTTTAGACTATTAACATTTCAATATCATTTAAAAACTCCTTTTAAAAATTTCCTCGCTATTGAATAACATAGATGGTAAAGCTTGATTTAATCATTCAACTATTAGCACTTCTCGATTTTATGGTTTTGATCAAGTTTTACTACAGATTTGTTTGAGTATCATACTCCGAGATAATTTTTTACGCGAATACGTCTCATTACAGCCTTGTTCGGCATTCCAAAGACCGTTATCATTGGGATTGACTTTTTTTACAATCTGTTTTTCGGTATAAACACTACTTATCCATAAACTTGATTATAATATCCTCTCCAATTTATGCAGATCTAAAAGAGTACTGTCTGGTACAAACAAATATAATTTTTTCTTGTGTAGGGCCTAAAACTCAATTAAACGTAAATAAACACGAAGTAAACATAATATTGGACAATGTTTTGAATTTTTATTGTTTATAAACATAGGCCTATTACAGCTGATAACCCTCGATACTGACGTCATCAAAACTGCGCAGGATCACACATAATTAAGTATTATTCAATGATTCAATCCAGCGAGCACAGAACATAAACATTATTTGTTCTGTGCTCGCTGATTCAATCATAGGAAGACAGATTTTTTTTCTTTGAACAATTTTTTTTTTTTTTTTTTTTGAGGGAGAGGCGGAAAAATGCATTACGCACACAGGTGGCCAGCCTGTAGTGTGGGGCTCCCCTAAAAAACGGGTTTACCCACTAAAAAACCTCCTCTACTCTTTAGGAATCTAACCTGGAATTGTTTATCACATTACGTCAGGCTAGACCTAAATTTGGCTTACGCCCGTGGAGCTCGCTCCTTATCCAGCCGCTCGATCAAGGGATCTGGGGCCACTTCGCGGTCCAGATCGGTTTTCTTTTGCAGGAGGATGCCCCGGACGAACTGTGACAAACAATCCCAGTTGCCCTCATCCTCCAAAATCTTTTGGCAGACCGAGTCCATCGAAAATGCACCAAAGATTTGTGTGGCCTCCAGGCGGGGCCATTCCCAACGGGGACAGCGGAAGAATGTGTGTTCCGCATCGTCGGGAACACCCGGGCAATAAATGCAGTTCGGTGAACCGGTCTTTCCCATCCGGTTCAGGTATGACCGAAATTAGCCGTGTCCCTGTCAAAAATTGGGTCAGGTAGTAGTCCACCTCCCCATGACGCCGTTCCACCCATGGTTGGACCTGCTTGATAAGTCGCGCAGTCCATCGTCCTCGGGTGTCGTGTTCCCAGCTGTGTTGCCACTGCTGGAAGGTTCGGGAGCGCTCTTCTGTTCTTGCCATGTCCTTGCCGATCTCGCCTTGTCTCTGATAAATCGCCTTCCTCTCTCCTGCCAAGAGCTTGACAGGAATGACTCCGGCGACCACCAGAACGGCAGGCTCGAACACTGTCCGGTAGGCGGAACACACCCGGAGCGCCGCTTGACGTTGAACCCGGGCGAGTCGCAACCTGTAGCACTCCTTATCTAGAGCGTCTGCCCACACCTCTGCTCCATAAAGAAGAACGGACTGGACCGCGGACATCAACAGACGTCTTCTACTGGATCGGGGACCCCCGACATTGGCCATCAGTCTACTAAGGTAAGTGACTACCTTAGCGGCCTTGTCCGCCGTACGGAAGATCTGATCCCTCCTGCTTAACTTGGTGTCCACCATAACCCCGAGGTATTTGGCGGCACGAGTTGATGTGACCACCTCCCTTCCCACTCGAAATGGGACGACGGTGTCGATCCTCTTCTTCGTGAGAATCAAGATCTCCGTTACTGAGAGCAAGCGAGAGACCGTGATCGGACATCCAGTTGTTGACCACCCGCATAACTCGGTTCAACTTCAGTTGGGCCAGCTCAACGTTGCGTGCAGCAATGAGAGCTGCGACGTCATCTTCGTACCCAACCAAAGTGGTTTCCTCAGGCATCTCGGACCTCAGGAGGCTGTCAAAGGCAACGTTCCAGAGATCCGGGCCGAGTATTGAACCTTGTGCGGCACCAGAAGTGACTTCCATCGTCCGCGTTCCGTCCCTCATGTCATAAATCAGGCTTCGAGAGCGAAGATAATCCTCGATGAGCCGCAACAGATATGCAGGAATACGAAAGGTGTTGCGAAGCGCATCCAACATATCGACCCACCTCGCCGAGTTGAAGGCATTCTTGACATCAAGCGTAACAAGAAGCACTACTCGGCGGGAGAAATGGTTGTGGCTCTCGGCTCTCTCCACAGCTCTCTGAACTTCGGTGACAGCGTCGATCGTTGACCGTCCCTTTCTGAAGCCGTACTGACGGGGGCATAAGTCCCCGGCAGCTTCCACGGCAGAAGTCAGGCAGGAACGGATCAGCTTCTCGAACAGCTTCCCAGCCGTGTCCAACATGCAGAGAGGCCTGTGGGACGACGGCAGCTCGGGATCACCTTTGCCCTTGCTGATCAGTACAAGCCTGGCTGTTTTCCAGGGAGCCGAAACACCCCTTCTACCAAACAGGCATTGTACATTATCAACAACAAGTCAGCGTTGATTGAAAATACTTTCTTTAAATCCTCACTGGGAATCCCGTCCGGGCCAGGAGCCTTGTTGCTCTTCAGGGAGAAAACGGAGGTTTCCAGCTCCTCGAAAGTGAAAAGTGGAACGTCCTCTACCCGTCCGAAGTCAACCGGCGGTCGCTGTGGATGTTCAGGAAACAATGCAGCGACGATCTTCCCCATGGTGGCGCCCTCCATGATGGAAGGTGGAGAGCAGGCACCGAGTTTCTGTGTTACAAGTTTGTAACCCAGGCCCCACGGATCGGAGTCAACGTCGTCACAAAGTCTCCTCCAGCTATTCGCCTTGCTCCTGTTGATCGCCTGGCGGAGAGATTTTCTCGCAGCTTTATAGGCCTCCGACTTACGAACTCTGTCTGCGGGAATTCTCGCTCTTGTGGCGGCTCGTCTAGTTCTTAAACATGTTCTTCTGAGTTCCGCAATCTCTTCAGTCCACCAGTTGTTTGTCGCGTCGGGGTTTCCTTCGCGGCATAGACTGGTCGCAGGCCGAGACGATCAGTTCCATCGTGGATGTTACTAGTGCCTCGGCCCCAGCCTCACCAGGATTCCCCTGCGCTCCCCGAGAGATGACTTCGGTGAACTTGACCACGTCCAGTTTGTTGGTGTTCCACAGGCGTGGCCCTTCCCGAGATGCGGAAACTCGACGATTTGCCTGATCATGCAGGTCAAACACGATGTATTGGTGGTCGCTACCCGTGTAGTCCTCCACAACCCTCCAGCCAGAGATCCTCGGAAGGAGCGACTCAGGCGCAAAGGTGACGTCGGGGATCGTGCCTCTCTGCCCGGGGCGCCGAAAAGTAGGTGTGTCGCCCTGGTTGAGGACGACAAGACCGGCCCTGGCGATGAAATCCAGGATGTATTTCCCCCGGGAGCTGGTAGAGGGCATTCCCCACTCGACGGCCCTGCCGTTGAAATCGCCACCAACGACGACATGCCCGGTGGTGCCGAGAACGCACTCCTCTAGGCTATCTATCTTGTCGCGGAAGTCCTGGACGGCCTCGTTGGGTGTGGGTTAGGTAGCAACTGAAGATAGTCACGTCCCTACACCGAACCCAGACGAATCCTCGGCCGCGCCCGTGACTCCGCACCAAGACATCCTGTGTATTACGTGCCCAAAATGCAGCAGTACCGAGGCTGTCGGGGATCCAAATGTTTGGGTCTCTGTCCCGATACTGTTCGCTGATAAGGAGCGCGTCAGCACCAAGTTCTCGGGCGAGCTGATCTAGAAGGTTATCAGCTCCCCTGGATCTATGAAGATTGGCCTGGAGGATGCGAATTACCGGCCGCTGCCTTTTGCCTGTTCAAGTGCGGCTCTGAAGGCACCGCACTGACCAGACCCGGGTAAGTGACCGAGGGCACTGGAGCCTGAATCCTTGCAGAGGAAGCAGGATGGGCTCGAGGAACATTCCTTGCGTTTGTGGCCCTGGCTTCCACACTGGAAGCAGTTGGCACTCCTGTCGGGCCCTTTACAGTTTCGGGAGGAGTTGCCGAAACCGAGACAGCGGAAGCATCTCGAAACTACCACCCTCCGTTTAAGCCTGCAACTGACCCAACCGACTCTAAGGTGCTGAAGGCTAAGCAGCTTATTACCGTGCTTTTCGCCCATCTCAGCAACAACCATCCGGAGTTGACTTTGGTTGGGCTTTGTCAGCCATACCCTCACTCCATCAGCTGGTATCTCCGGGAGTGCCACCTGGATCGCACGGGTCACCTCCTCTTCGGTGGAGAGGGCATCAAGGTCCCGAATCTCGACCGAACACTTCGGTTCTAGGGCCTTGATTGAGCCTTTGTCCCCAAGTGCAGTCTTGAGGGAAGCGGCAAAACCGATCTTGTCACTCGACTTCCCCAGTTCGAGGAGGACATCCCCGTTCTGGGTTCGCCGAATAGACTTGATAACGGTGTCGGTCTCCTCCGGTTTGGCCTGCGATCTGTGTGTCAGGATGTTAACGGAAATAGAGAGCCCCGATGGACCGATTTTGATGAAACATTGGAATTTAGGTGTATAATCCACAATAGTTCTAGCAGTTTTTTTTTTTAATTTTTTAAACTTTTAAGGGCAGTTGACCCCCAAAAACTTAAAAAGAACGTGAAATACCAAAATTTCATAAAATACCCCCCGTCATAGCAGGCCTGCTACTCAGAAAATTTCCAATACATGTTTCATTAGGAAAGAAATGTTTGCTTATCTATATATATATATATATATATATATATATATATATATATATATATATATATATATATATATATATATATATATATATATATATATAATTCTGTAAGCGATATTTCTTGAGCAAAATTGTGAGCGTCATACAGAGCGCAGAAAGATGGGAGGGGTCTCAAATTAAAGGTCTCGGTCCCATGCACGAGGGAAAACTATCGGCGTGTCCATAATGTTAACAGGAAATGAGAAATCACGTAAAACGTCCTCCATAAGAATAGCATGGGGATTAAAAAAACGTCTGCTTTGTATACATTAAAACATGTGTTATGGTTTAATTTCAAAATGAGACACAGATGATAACATTGAGTGAAGATAACAAAATAATTCACACCAAGAGTTGCAAGGAAATGAGAAATATAGTAAAACGTCCTCCTTAAGAATAGCATGGGGATTCGAGCATGGGGATAGCATGGGGGTCTTCTTTGTGTACATTGAAACATATGTTTTGGTTTTATTTTAAAACGAGAGACAGATGATAAAATTGAGTAAAGAACTATTCATAGCCAAATGACAAAAATTAACCCTAGAGTGGTAATACCAATGTATATAGAACCGAATAAGTAGGGACATACTTATGGGCAAGGAATCTAAAATAAATAAAGACAAGGTAGGGGTCAAGATATGCAACGCCCTCTTCGCACCAGGTGTTCTTTTGCACCTATGACATCACCATTTACTAATACTGTTAATGCTAATGATGACGTCATAGGTGCAAAAGAACAACTGGTGCATAGAGGGCATTGCCTGTCTTGACCTCAATCTTCTCTTTATTTATTTTAGATTCCTTGCTTATGGGGAAGTAAGAACGCGGCCCCTGAAACACAGATAGCAGCACCAAGACGTAATTTTTAATTGAGGATCATATGCTGATTGGTTGAATGGAAACAGATGGCTAGAACAATTTTGCAGACGTTTGTTATTGTTTTGATTTTTTGTAAACAAATACGCTCATTTCAACATTTAAGAGGTAGAAAGAGCACTTCCAGTGACAATAAGGAAAAGTACTCCTAGTATCAGCGCTTTATTTTACTCTGGTTTTCGGGGGCAAAACTAAAATTTTTTAACATGGGATGTCCCTACTTATTCGGTTCTGTATACATTGGTAATACTATAATAAGACGTTTTGTTGCTTTGAGCGACTAAAAATTCTACTAGGAGAGTTAACCTTACATACTATTACAAATTGACTGCTGATTTTACTGTTGTTACTATAATTTAAATTGTAAAAAAAAAAAAAAATAAAAAAAAATAAAAATAAAAACTGAGCGTGTATGCAAATTATAAAATGCTTTCTGATCGTTAATAGAGATGCAATGGGCTATGAATTTTGGTTTGAGAAACACCTACATTATTTCCATTGTTTTGGTTTTATTTTATCATATTGAATGACAATGACACATTAATTAATACTTAAAATGTATCAGTCAGTGTAGTTTTGGTATTCTGTTAGCTGAATTTTCCGAAAAAAATTTTAGTCTTTTTATAGATTGTAGGATTATAGAAGACGAGTTAAAATCAAATACGTTTGTCCTACATACTAGAGGAAAATGCAGCAGGTAAAAAACTTTATAACAAAATGGGAAATATATAAGAATGATTATTTTCTGAAAGGTTCTCCTTAAAGATTCTCCATGTAGTGATTTAAAAAAAATCTGCTTCGTTTACACAAAATCAAGAGTTTTGATTAGGAGGGATGAATATTCACAGCAAGTGAAGATGCACTTTGAGGTGCTGTGTTTAAATTTTGTGACTAAAGCACAAAAAAATAATTAAACAACTGACAGGAGCTAAAAAATCAATGTTTTTTTTTCATTGCAGCTTTTCTATGTTACATTAAAAAGCAGTCACAGCTCAATTAAGGTACTACGAATTCTTTCAAAACTTATTTTCCATAGTCATTTACAAATGAGTTTAACAACAGACAAAATAGAGCATTTACAAACCGGTGACCTAATAGTACAGGATTGATAAGAGTACTTGGGGGCGAATGGTCTGTTCAAACGGCATTGTTAAAATATTATATACCGCAAATTAAAATTAAATTTTCTGGAAACCTTCGTTGAGTAAGAAATGGTAATACGCTATGGTTCATGCTATTTTAATTTTATGATTAGGGGCTTTTGCCCCTATGAGCCACTAGTATATATATAATTCTGTAAGCGATATTTCTTGAGCAAAATTGTGAGCGTCATACAAATCGCAGAAAGATGGGAGGGGTCTCGCCACATTTATTAAAGGTATCGGTCCCATGCACGAGGGAAAACTATCGGCGTGTCCATAATGTTAACAGGAAATGAGGAATCACGTAAAACGTCCTCCATAAGAATAGCATGGGCATTTGTAAAACGTCTGCTTTGTATACATTAAAACATGTGTTATGTTAATTTAAAAATGAGACACAGATGATAACATTGAGTGAAGATAACATAATAATTTACACCAAGAAAAGCAATCTATATAATAATTCTGTAAGCGAAATTTCTTGGGCAAAATTGTGAGCGTTTTGCAAATCGCAGGAAGATGGTAGGAATTTCAAATTAAAGGTTTCGGTCCCATAAAGCGTATCCCTAAAGTTGCAAGGAAATGAAAAATTTAGTGAAACGTTTCCTTAAGAATAGCATGGGGATTCGAAAAATATCTTCTTTGTGTGCATTGAAACATACGTTTTGGTTTTATTTTGAAACGAGAGACAGATGATAAAATTTAGTAAAGAACTATTCATAGCCAAATGACAAAAATTAACCCTAGAGTGGTAATACTATAATAAGACGTATTGTTGCTTTGAGCTATTAAAAATTCTACTAGGAGAGTTAACCTTACATACTATTACAAATTGACTGCTGATTTTACTGTTACTATAATTTAAATTGTAAAAAAAAACTGAGCGTGTATGCAAATTATAAAATGCTTTCTGATCGTTGATAGAGATACAATGGGCGATGAATTGTGTTTTGAGAAACACCCACATTATTTCCATTGTTTTGGTTTTATTTTAAGACGAAAAGTGTCAAATGATTATATTGAATGACGATGACACATTAATTGATACTTAAAGTGTATCAGTCAGTGAAGTTTTGGTATTCTGTTAGAAGAATTTTCCGAGAAACCTTATAGTCATTTCATAGATTGTAGGATTATAGAATACGAGTAGCAGGTAAAAAACTTTACAACAAAATGGGAAATATATAAGAATGATTATTTTCTGAAAGGTTCTCCTTAAAAATTCTCCATGTAGTGATTTTAAAAAATCTGCTTTGTTTACTCAAAATTAAGAGTTTAGATTAGGAGGGATGAATATTCACAGCAAGTGAAGATGTACTTTGAGGTGCTGTGTTTAAATTTAGTGACTTAAACATAAAAAATAAAAAACTGACGGGAGCTAAAAAATCAATTTTCTTTTCATTGCCGCTTTTCTATGTTATATTAAAAAGCCGTCACAGCTCAATTAAGCGACTACAATTTCTTTCAAAACTTATTTTCAATAGATCGATATGAGTTTAACAACAGACAAAATAGAGGTTATCCTGCGTGACCTAATATTACAGGATTGATAAGAGTACTTGGGGGCGAATGGTCTGTTCAAACGGCATTGTTAAAATATTATATACCGCAAATTAAAATTAAATTTTCTGGAAACCTTCGTTGAGTAAGAAATGGTAATACGCTATGGTTCATGCTATTTTAATTTTATGATTAGGGGCTTTTGCCCCTATGAGCCACTAGTATATATATAATTCTGTAAGCGATATTTCTTGAGCAAAATTGTGAGCGTCATACAAATCGCAGAAAGATGGGAGGGGTCTCGCCACATTTATTAAAGGTCTCGGTCCCATACACGAGGGAAAACTATCGGCGTGTCCATAATGTTAACAGGAAATGAGGAATCACGTAAAACGTCCTCCATAAGAATAGCATGGGCATTTGTAAAACGTCTGCTTTGTATACATTAAAACATGTGTTATGTTAATTTAAAAATGAGACACAGATGATAACATTGAGTGAAGATAACATAATAATTTACACCAAGAAAAGCAATCTATATAATAATTCTGTAAGCGAAATTTCTTGGGCAAAATTGTGAGCGTTTTGCAAATCGCAGGAAGATGGTAGGAATTTCAAATTAAAGGTTTCGGTCCCATAAAGCGTATCCATAAAGTTGCAAGGAAATGAGAAATTTAGTGAAACGTTTCCTTAAGAATAGCATGGGGATTCGAAAAATATCTTCTTTGTGTACATTGAAACATACGTTTTGGTTTTATTTTGAAACGAGAGACAGATGATAAAATTTAGTAAAGAACTATTCATAGCCAAATGACAAAAATTAACCCTAGAGTGGTAATACTATAATAAGACGTATTGTTGCTTTGAGCTATTAAAAATTCTACTAGGAGAGTTAACCTTACATACTATTACAAATTGACTGCTGATTTTACTGTTACTATAATTTAAATTGTAAAAAAAAACTGAGCGTGTATGCAAATTATAAAATGCTTTCTGATCGTTGATAGAGATACAATGGGCGATGAATTGTGTTTTGAGAAACACCCACATTATTTCCATTGTTTTGGTTTTATTTTAAGACGAAAAGTGTCAAATGATTATATTGAATGACGATGACACATTAATTGATACTTAAAGTGTATCAGTCAGTGAAGTTTTGGTATTCTGTTAGAAGAATTTTCCGAGAAACCTTATAGTCATTTCATAGATTGTAGGATTATAGAATACGAGTAGCAGGTAAAAAACTTTACAACAAAATGGGAAATATATAAGAATGATTATTTTCTGAAAGGTTCTCCTTAAAAATTCTCCATGTAGTGATTTTAAAAAATCTGCTTTGTTTACTCAAAATTAAGAGTTTAGATTAGGAGGGATGAATATTCACAGCAAGTGAAGATGTACTTTGAGGTGCTGTGTTTAAATTTAGTGACTTAAACATAAAAAATAAAAAACTGACGGGAGCTAAAAAATCAATTTTCTTTTCATTGCCGCTTTTCTATGTTATATTAAAAAGCCGTCACAGCTCAATTAAGTGACTACAATTTCTTTCAAAACTTATTTTCAATAGATCGATATGAGTTTAACAACAGACAAAATAGAGGTTATCCTGCGTGACCTAATATTACAGGATTGATAAGAGTACTTGGGGGCGAATGGTCTGTTAAAACGGTATTGTTAAAATAATATTATATACCTCAAATTAAAATTAAATTTTCTGGAAATCTTCGTTGTGGAAGATATGGTAATACACTATGGTTCATGCTATTTTAATTTTATGATTAGGGGTTTGGACCGTTCCCCGTCAAAACGTTAAAAAATGCCACTGGCGTAGATAGACACAAAACAAATAGACACAAATAGACACAAAATAGGGGCTTTTGCCCCTATGAGCCACTAGTATAACTATTAATCCTCACAAGGATATATAATATATTTAATATAAATATATCTGTAAGTCAATTATTGTACTTTGAATTAAATAACGTAGTAAATTATTTTTTAAACAGTAATATATTTGCATATCCAAAGCTGCAATGCAAAAGGAAATGTTTTGAAGGATTTTGTAGTTTATTAGGATCAACAAGACAAATAAAATAACACCGCCTGCATTTCCTAGAAAACACGTATTAAAAAGTTATACTGTTGAGCTCAAAGTGTTTAAAAATAAAGTTATTTAATTTTTTAAAAGTATATTAATTTGAAAAAAATTTTACGTATAACAATTATATCAAGATAAAATACCCCCCGTCGCAGCAGACCTGCGTACTCAGCGAATTTCCAAAGGATCGTGAGATTTTGTATTTTCCCCATAAACACCATGGGAATGAGTATGTAGGTTTGCTGCCATTGGATGTTGTTAGAAAATGTTAGTTTTGTTAGAAAATGTAGTAGTTAGGTAAGATAAATATCAAATTGTATCAATATTAACACTTTTAAATTTTCCCCATAAACCCCATGGGGGTGAGTATGTAGGTTTGCCGCCATATGGGTGTTGTACGCAAATATCAGTTAAACCCTACCTAGTGAATGTATATACCAAATTTTATCAAGTTATTCCAATAAATTAGCTAGATACAGGGTTTTGTTGATTTCCCATAAGATTAACATTGGAAACCTATTTTTAGCTTTTCTCCGTAACCCGTTAAGCCAAGTTAAAAATTCAAAATACTAAATTGTTTGTTTTTCTAAGCTCTTTTAAATGGTTTTAGTTAAAAATGTTGAATTTTAAAAATTAAGGTCCAAAAATGCCAAAAACCCATTTTTGACCCCTTTGAAACCCCATAAAACCCCGTTCCCATAACCCGATCATGCTGGTTCGCGAACCCATGAAAATAGATCTGGTCTTACACCTTCATACCAAATTTCATCAAAATCGGAGGTCCCCTTCAAAAGTTATCAGTACCACGGACACATAGATATATATACAGGGTGTCTCACGTAAGGTGTCTCAAATCGATTACCGATCAACAGTTTGTCCTACAATCTTGAAATAAAATCATTTCCCACTAAATTGACCCCAAGGAATAATTTAGAAATATTTTTAACGTTGTATAAATACAGGGTGTCCCAAAAACGGGGGGTCACAGGTTCGAATCTCGGAAATTTCAAATACAAACATATGTCATATTATACATCATTAGAAAGGTCTATTTAATACAAACATTTTGGTGGAAACAGAATTTTGTTATCTTTATTTGTTTCAAAATGGCGTCCATTTTTGTAGCCAAAATCAAAATTTACTGAACACCCTGTAATTCTTTTATTATTTGTCATAAATGACTTCTGATTCAAAATACTTATTTGAAATAAGCTAAGCTTTACAATGATATGTCACAAGACAAAATTCATAAAAAAACTAAAATTTCAAAAATTTAATATTTTTGAAAATTTTTACATAAACAAAACTTAAAAATTTTAAATACAAACACATGTTTTTTTTGTACATCATATTAAAGCTCTCGTTAAACTGAACAAATTTGTAATTTACACTAATGCCATATCTCTTTTGGTTTTGTAGTAATAACGTAAAAATGTCATTTTCCCATTTAACTTGCATGTTAATTTAATGGTATGGCAACAATGGAAGAAGGACTGCCATACTATCATGTCCTGATTAATTAACATGCAAGTTAAATGGGAAAATGACATTTTTACGTTATTACTACAAAACCAAAAGAGATACGTCATTAGTGTAAATTACAAATTTGTTCAGTTTAACGTGAGCTTTAATATGATGTACAAAAAACATGTGTTTGTATTTAAAATTTTTGAGTTTTGTTTATGTAAAAATTTTCAAAAATATTAAATTTTTGAAATTTTAGTTTTTTTATGAATTTTGTCTTGTGACATATCATTGTAAAGCTTAGCTTATTTCAAATAAGTATTTTGAATCAGAAGTCATTTATGACAAATAATAAAAGAATTACAGAGTATTCCGTAAATTTTGATTTTGGCTACAAAAATGGACGCCATTTTGAAACAAATAAAGATAACAAAATTCTGTTTCCACCAAAATGTTTGTATTAAATAGACCTTTCTAATGATGTATAATATGACATATGTTTGTATTTGAAATTTCTGAGATTCGAACCTGTGACCCCCCGTTTTCGGGACACCCTGTATTTATACAACGTTAAAAATATTTTTAAATTATTCCTTGGGGTCAATTTAGTGGGAAATGATTTTATTTCAAGATTGTAGGACAAACTGTTGATCTGTAATCGATTTGAGACACCTTACGTGAGACACCCTGTATATACATATATATGAAAATGAACGAATGGTGTTTTTGGCTTCTGGGGACCTCAAAATGAAAAAGTAAAGTGGTCCCCGGCTTAGGTCTTACCATGGCTACTACCGTAATAGCGTATTCCCTATAGGGAAATTCGCTAAAAATAACAGGTATTTTAAAATTATTGCTCTACGTCAAGTGGATGCCGAAAAAATAAATTTTTCATTTAGCGGTAAACGCAGTACATTGCAAAACGTCACCGACGAGCGTAGAGTCAAAGTCGTACTGCTTAGCTGGTAGCTATCCGACTGATCCATCAAGTAATTGTTCTGTGGAGGCTTTTAACACCTTTTTTCTATTGTTGGTATGTGCCAGTTATCTAATACCGTGTATTTGCTATGTTCTAAAACTAAAACTACATATTTGTACCGGTACTAATGTGCCATTCTTGAATCTTTTCTTTTTATTAGAAAAATGTTGCTGTATAATAATGTTTTACAGGTTCGTAAAAAAGCACCGATATAAAATTTTCCTGTTTAAGTGTGTTGTTTTCTTGATTCGGATTAGAAATTGGCGATAAGAATAACATTAGATTGAAATTCTGAAGTCTGAAGGTGAGACCTGAAGGAATTTTACAAAGAGGAACGTCCATGTCAAATTTAAACCGTGCATACCCTATGGTTATGGAAATTCTATGATACGTGAGTCCAAAGCCCATTTTATTCCTTTTTTTGCAACACATTTTTGTACATCCCAACTGTAACCCAAAATATAAATAAACATTTATCGTATCAGAAATCATGACAAATTTTTTAACGATAACACAAGAAAGCGTTGAAAGAAAATTATAGGGATAGAAAGTTCATAAGAAATGGTGTCCCATTTTAGATTCAATTTACATGGTAAATAATTGGACCCATAAAATGGCGGTAGGCGCGTGTTCGCCATCCGCCAGACTGCGGGGCTCTGGTTGGATGGTGGGGCGACGTTTAGTCATCCGGGTTATTTATATTATGACGCTAACGCGGCCAGCGACAGCCTTACCAATTAAAAGGGATTTACAGCAAAAAACGCACCAATAATTTCATCGGGTATGATATGACGGCGTAACTTTGTTTGTGGTTACACTAATAACACCAAATTAAATAGATGGAATCAACAAATGAATATTGAAAGCATGTTTTTAAAGTATGAAAATCACGATTGATATTAAAAAAATAACTTTAGATAAATCTAGAGAAAATATAAAGCCAACCCTTGATTGAGTTGTGCACACAATTATAAATCGTGTACTTCCCTCGTTAACGCAGAAGCTCCGTGGCTACCCACTGCAGGAAACCCACTATCCTGGCGACCTCCGTCACCGTCCGGCACAGGCGAGCACCGGCTAACTCGGCAACATTGCTTTGCATTGGTTTTAAAGAGCGGTAACCCACTATACCCGTCAGGCACGTAACAGTCAAAATTTTCAGTATACTTTAACTAGCATTGTGGTTACAATGACTCTATCGTATCAAAGCCGTACAATGAGTACGGATTGTTGCATGTGTTCTACTTGGTGAAGGAGTTCATGGAATACACAGGGGGGGAGGATGCGGGATGGCTCCTGTAATCATTTGGGTAGAAAGATTTTTTTTATTTGAATGTCACTTTTTAGTATGCCAATCAAATGACCATTACAATATGTTGTTTTACCTCTCAATGTATACTTGACTACGGCTCAATTAGGACCCTTGAGTGTTTCCAATGGGGCCGGCGACGGACAAGTGGGTTTAGGCGGCAAAAAATTACGGCGATGCCGGGCTCACCGGTACTCGCCAGTGCCGGACGGTGACGGAGGTCGCCGGGATAGTGGGTTTTCACGTAAATGTTTTCACGCTGCTTTTTTCCAATGCTCTACAACAATTATTAAAGATCAGTTTTCAAACAGTACCTTATAAGTTGTTAGTTCAGAAAACTATATTCGCATATCTTGTACAGTTCTTGTACAGTTAAGCCTCAGACGCGTAAAGGGCAACAAAACTTGAACTGCTTTATTATTTTTACACAATAAAGCTGTATGTATTTTTATGTATTAACTAGAGCTAGCCCACTGGTCGAATTTTGACCAAAGTTTCAGTTGTTGTGGTCCGTCTTGAACCAACTGATTAAAAAAATTTAACACTTCTTTCTGCTTTGCTAGCATTCGTTTTTACAACAGCTGATCTAATGATTCAATTAAACATTGAAACTTACAAAGCCTGTAAGGCTTAGCCCTGTGGGCCTTATCACTATATCACAGACCAAGCCGTATCCAATGACTCCAAAAACTTGAAAATCGGTTGAAAATTATATAAGGAATTTCAATTAGGAAAAAACCTAAGCGTATTAATAAATAAGTACAAGAGATCGCCTTCTGGTTGAAATTCAACCGAATTTTTTCAGTTGATATTGAGGCTATTACATTTAAAATGTTCATAACTATAACACCTGTTATTACTAATTTGCTAGCATTTGTTATCAGCTGTCTAATTTAATTAATTAGCCTTCTGCCATAATATTAACATTGAAACATTACAAGCCGTTGGGCGGAGCCCTGAGGGCCGATTAGAATTAAGCTGGGATTCTGTTCATCTAATGACTATGACTAACGGAATCTGCTTTCTAACGGTATGGGCGGATTTTTCCTACGTTGCGCACAGGCTGAGAAAAAATTAGGAAAAGAAACATGCTTGCCTATTAATATACCGGGTGTCCCAGACCACCCGTACACTCCTTTTAATATCTACAAAATTAATTATACACAAAAACAAATTGTGTGATTATAGGTAAACCGGTTGTGATGATAATTTCAATGTACAGGGTGTACCAGAAGTAACCTACCCAGACCGAAAGTCATTAATTTTAAATACGAACCCCCGCTTTTTATGGTATTTTTTTATTCTAGACATAATTTTAAGACTACTTTACAATTTAATGTGTATCCATAATCCTAACGATTTGGAGGATAATGGAGGTAAAAGTTTTGATTTTTTTCCATAAGAATAACATGGGACTAAATTTCACATCCATTATCTCTGTAAATTTCCCGTTAAAATAAAAAGGCCTAGCATAAAAATGCCTTATCTTCTTCTTTTAAGCACTTTAGCATCATAAATTATTAGTTTTGTCATGAATTATTTATTTTTTCATAAATTTTTCAATATGGTGGAGATAATGTTTAATGTCAAGAAAACTAAAATTAATTACGTGAAAATTGGTATTTTATGATGAATTATTATCTAAAATGAGGTTATAGTGTTAATGGATGTGAAAATTTGATCCATGTTATTCTTATGGGTAAAAAATCAAACTTCTACCTCCATTATCTCCTAAACCGTTAGGATTAGGGATACTTTTTAAATCGTAAAGTATCCTTAAAATTATGTATAAAAACCAAAAATATCATAAAAAGTGGGGGTTCGTATTTTTGAGTTCCGGTCTGGGTATGTTACCTCTGGTACACCCTGTACATTGAAATTATCATCAATGGATTGAGCACAACCGGTTTACCTATAATGGCACAATTTGTTTTTGTGAAAATTTAATTGTGTAGATTTTAAAAGGGGTGTACGGGTGGTCTGGGACACCCGGTAAACATAGATATCATCATCAGCAATCTACATACATATTTTCCGATCCCTTACGAAGTTTTGTAACATTGTTTTAAATGAATTTTTTTATAAATCTGATAAACCTTCTTAAAAGCTAATTTTAAATTTACATCAAGTTTTTTTTCAAATACGTCATAACCACAAAATGTCGAAAACTACTAATATGCTCTTCAAAAAATTTCAGTCGGTAACTTACACATAGCTAAATACCCCCGTCGCATCAGATCCGCGTACTCAGCGAATTTCCAATGGAATTTTGGTATATTTTATATTTCCCCATAAAATCCATGGGGATGAGAGTATGTAGGTTTGCTGCCATATGGGTTTTGTTGGTAAATATAAGTTAAACCCTACCTAGTGATTGGACATACCAAATTTTATAAGGCTATGGTGTTCTTTTTATTTTCCCCATAAACCCCATAGGGGTGAGTACGTAGGTTTGCCGCCAATGGGTTATCTAAGCACATATAAGTTAAACGCTTCCTAATGAATGGACATACCAAATTTTGTCAAGATATGTCAATAAATAAGCAAGATAGAAGGTTTTGTCAATTTCCCATAAGAATAACATGGAAAACATACTTTTTGGATTTTCTCCATAACCATTTAAGCTAGGTAAAAAAAATTCAAAATACTGTACGAGATTGTTTGTTTTATAAGCCCTTTTAAATAGTTTAAGTTAAAATGGTTGAATTTTCTAAATAAAAGTAAAAAAAGCCAAAAGCCCACTTTAACCCTTTTGAAACCCCATAAAACCCCGTTCCCATGGTTCGATCATTCTGGTTCGCGAACTCAACCTAGTTGATGCTGGCTTACACCCCTGTACCAAATTACATCAAAATCGGAGGTTCCGTTCAAAAGTTATCGTGTTCACGGACACACACACGCATATATATCAATTTGAACGAACGATGTATTTGGCTTCTAGGGACCTCAAAACAAAAAAGTATCATAGTCCCGGCTTTAGGTCTTACCGTGACTACTATTCCCTGTAGGGAAATTCGCTAAAAATGAAACAAGACGCTACAAGATCAGTATAAATCCGAAGTCTTATATGAAATGTACCTTTGGAATAAATGTGGGAGTTAATGAGAAATGGGGATTACAAAAATATTCGGAGGTGAGCACCGCCTACGTCATCGCTCCCACACGGCGGTCTTGAACCTCCTTAGGGTTCAGTTCCGCGTGTATTTCTGAGTGTCTGCAACTCCGCTTACCATAAGGTTCTCATGCACGTTGTTGTGTCATCCTGTACTGGTGTTAACGGATTATAATGTGAACAGTTGGAACTGTTTGTTAGAATAATCATTTTAATTAAAAAATCACATCCCCATTATTTTTATAATTTCTTTTAGTTTTATACAAAAAGTTCGAGTTTTTTATTAATATTTTATGCTGATTGTAAAAATTTTTATTTAAATTTGTCTTCAAAACTATCAGTTCAAACTACTTCTAAAAATGTGAATCCAGAGTATCGGTGAGAATAACCTATAAAAGTATTTGTCAGACAGTAGTTGGGAATTCTTCTCAGGTAACATTTCAATGCATAATCTTTTGTTTTTCCCTGCTCATTAGTTGTTAATAAGGAAGGGCTCTGCAGTCTATACATTGCATTGACTATTAATGTTCTTCCCACAATATCGTGAAGCACTGAGCAACAGTAGCAACTATGTGAGGGCTGGCTAGAATACAGTAACTGTCAGCGTATTGAACTTGGTCACTTGTTGGTTTCCCGGGATGCATACACAAATTTGTAGGATTTTGCCGCTCTACATCAAAAGAATCTTGGCACGATTTACAATTCTTTTTTTTAATGCCTGTGGTGCAATTAAACACAAAAAAATTATACGAGCATATTGCAATTGAATAAAAAAGGAGGATACAAAAAATTCAAATTAGTCACTAAAAACTAAGTAACATCTTATCGTTATGTAACACACAAACAAGTTATTTCACGTTAAAGGCAACACACAATTCCCAAACAGTAAAAGTATCCAAACAAACATCTTGTTTATGCGAAAACCTCACAACAAAGCAACACATTTGCCCAGTATTAACATCTACTAAATAACGTCAATCCCGGGATCTTGTTAGTTTTAAAAATTGGCTCTTTACACCACCATATGGCCGTTGCCAGTTTTCTAATTATATCGGCGGGCGCAGGCAATTTTGATAAGTCAGGAAGACAGGAGGGCTGCCAGCTATTCGGGACCCCACGCGCCCTGCGGCGCGGCGTTTGACAACAGGTGATCATAGGAGGCATTCCACCCGGAATAGCTGACCCTTCTATGTATAGCCGACAATGCTGACCCGCCGACACTCACGCACTCTAGCCCCCCCCCGAACTCCACCACCAACACCATCAGGGGAAACTCGAGGGGGGGGGGGAGAATACTGTACCGGTATTTGGAAAAATATATATTTTTCCCTATTTGTTTAAATTTTTTAATAAATTAAATAAATATAAAAATTGTAGGCCCTACTCATTTTAATAATAAATGTTTAATATCAAAAAAATTCTGCAGATGACCGTAGTTTTGTTGCTTTTGGGAACATGTTAAGCTATATCGTCAATTTACGTCAAAAGCCGCGGTTGCAAACTCGAACGCTCTATTTCAACGCACAACAAAATGTATAGTATCAAAAAAATCAAAAAGCGGTTTTTTGGGCATTGTAAAACGGTTTTACTCAATAAAGAAAAATAAATAAAGAGGACATTTAATAAAAAAAAATTATTTCCAGAGGTATTGATTGACGTCAAAACTTAGCCTATATAGGTATAATAGCTCTTATAATACTCACACTGCGGGTTTGACACCATTCGATTTCTTTTTTCTGGGTTAATTTATATATTTAAAGATGAACATAATAATAATATAAAGGTAATATACATAGGTGTTAAATTTATCAAAAAATTACCAAATTATATAAAATTAGAAGAAAATAAGAAGGTTTTTTACCGAAAACTGAAAGAATATCTAGTTTTTAAAACCGTTTATTCAATAGAAAAGTACATTGGCCGAGAAGATTAAATTATTCAAGTAAAATAAAGCACGAAGAATTATTAATCTAATGTGAAATTACCATAGTATTTATTTATAATAATTATGTTATGTATTATACACCTTAAAAACATACAATTGTATGTAGGTGTTTACAATAAATAAATAAATAAATGAATAAATAATATCTTACATACTGTAGATTATTTTATAAATTGTGTTAGCTGCTTCGGTGGGATTATAAGCAATTAATTATTGATTCAGGCACGGAGCGGCATTCGTCGGTCAGTTAAACACAAAAAGTACTAAAGAGATGACGATAACTCGATTCAGAGGCTTTTACCATAAACACAAAACAAAACAAAAAATATTTGTAATCAGAAGGCACCGTTCCAAAATATAACCGTTCTGCGAGTGTTTCTATCATAAAAACAGAATCACTATGAACTTCTTGTTAAGGTATTACAGCATATTTTTTGCAAGAGGAAATGCAAACGTATCATCCTTCGATACGTGTATCATTCCCCATCAAACACATGAACATTAGTAAAACAATTTAAACATTTTATCAGCAATTGCAAGGTATTAAAACAGCAGTAACCTATAATTTTATCAACACGAATTGCCTATTGCGCCGACAGGTCAAACGCAAGCCGCGAGGTACAGCCGAGATGAGGTCAGAGGCATTGCGTTACAGCTGTGACGTAGTGGCGGTATTTCGGGCTGTGTACTACCCGTCCAGAACACATCTCTCGCTACAGCAATAGCTGAAAACATCCGCCCCAGCTAGGATCAGCCGCATTTACACCAACAACGCTCCCGACCTTGACTTCTCGACAAAACGCCCAAATATAGCCTAGCCGGTCCCGTTTGGAACCCACATATTGCAGGTTGTTATTGCTGCTATACTTTCGATCTCCTATTTTAAGAGTGCTCTAAGTCAGCGTAAAATATAAGTGATGCCATGTGGGAAGGTTTAATGAATTTAAATGGTTCAAAAAAAGACTAAAAACGTTGTCTGGCGCAATCCATGTTTGCCATGTTTTATTCAAACGTGAAAATAAATTTCAAGCGGGGCCTAAAAGAAAGTTTCCATGGTTTTATTTACGCATTAACATGGCGAATAGTTTTATTACGCTCCTAATTTCATGTGCACATTATACATTTGTACTGGTTTTAAATCTATGTCAACATTAGCTATTTATTAGGTTGGACAGCACTTTTATAACATTTGATTGTTTTTTATAGTAATCAAATTAAACGCCTAGTGTTTTTAAATCAACACGGACATGCGGTAGAGCAACATTTTTGTTAAGATATTTATTGCGCAGAAAAACAATACAATTTTAGAAACACATTCCAACATCAAACATCAAAGAAATATTATAATAATTACCAGGGTGCCTGTACTGCTCGGCTGCATTAAAGCTATGCAGCCCAATAGGCAATTTTATTTTTATTTGATTAGCATAGCCCAGATTTGATATAAGTGAAGGAATTGTAAACAAATGAAATAATAAGTTGGCTATGTATTTCTTATCATGTAGTAAAACAAACCGAATATGTAATACTAACAATCTTTAATATAAATCTTCCTTATAAACAATGTTGGTTGTCCATCAAATTAGACATATTACAACTGACCGTGACTTAAGGCCGTTTCAGGAAATTATTCTCCCCGTCGATATTTCCCCGGGCTTTAATGATTGTTACGTGAAATGCAATATATCAACATTGGTGCCGCTAATATGGGCTATTAAAATGAAATGCAGAACAATTTATAAAAACTTTCCCTTTTGCATATTGCATGATACTATTTGATACTTTGCTTTGAGAACCAAGCCATTTCATCTTTAATATGTAGTTTTGTCTCCACTTTTCATTTCAGCCCATTCTTTTACGTGCATCTAACAGTCTGATGTCTATTTTTAGGAACAAGCGTTAATGAATTAATTGATCGTTTTCTTTTCTACTTTCAATTAATTTATACCGGGAACTTTTTATGCTTTTTTCGGATGAGTCACTTTTTCCCTGAAGATACTATAATGCCAAATGTCACTTAAATTCATTCTTTCACATTGTCAACAATATAATTGATCAAACTTCATAATGTCTACCTTCACTTCCACTTGAAAGCCACTTCATCTTCACTTGTAGAGAGTGAAAAGTCAGTTGCTCATAAAAAGCAGTTACCTTCTCCTATAGTTGGACTTTTCTACATGTAACGAATCAAATAAAAAAAATAATAATAATAATATGCATAGTTAATTGAATTATTTGTTAATTTAGAACCATTTATTGGATTAGGTACCGGTCTGAGATTGAGATTGCTTTGCACTTTCTACTTTTCGTTTTAACTTTTTTTCCATTTAGCAAAACTTTTTCTTCCTACCAAGAACCATATTTAAACCACTGAGCTGAATCTAAACCAAAATAATTAATCTATATATTAATACGCAAGCATGTTTCATTTCCTCCTTTTTTCTCAGCTCGTGCACATCGTAGAAGAAATCCGAGCATACCGTTAGAAAGGTATATTCCTGTAGATGAGCAGAATCACATTCTAATTCACATCGGTCTCCAGGGCTACGCCCCACAGGCTTTCAAAGTTCCAATGTTAATCTTACGGAGAAAATAGAAATGAATGAATCATTAGACAGCTGCTGTAAAAGCAACTGCTAGAAAATTAGAAAGAACAGATGTTTACTTCTAAAATGTTTTTAAGCTTCTTGGGTCCAGATCAACTGAAATTTTGATCGAATTTCGATCAGGAGGCGATCTCTAGTAAAGATAAATGAGTTACAAAAACTTGATTGAAAAATCTCCACTATCGTCATTGATCAAGGATCAGACAAATAGCAGATAGGCTACTAAACAAAAAGCTGCAAAATAAATAAACACTATACAGTATAAAAAGAAATGACAGGAGTAGGCAAAAGATTGTACAGTGGATTTTTTTGACTAGAAGTGGTCAAGGTTGGGTCGACTATCCTTGGCGTTGAATTTATTTTTTTCGAAGTAAAATCAAGTGTACTTACTTGCCAAATGTTGAGGTACAATAAAAATAAAATAAAAATCTCACTGCCACCTCTCTAAAAGAACTCTCCCCACCACTCAAAAACTATCCGAAAAAACACCCTTCAATCTCGTTTCTTTATCTCTAAACCATATCTGCCAAACATTCAAATGTATCCCTACAACTACCACCCTTTAATCTCCCTGCCTCCTCTTCACCTCTAAATTCAGAGATTACAGCACAACAACCCCAAATCAATCTCTTAGAGGCCTCTCTAAACCAACTCTCGCCTCACCCCTCAATATGGCCCTTCAATCACCCTGCCCCCTCTCTAAACCATTTCTCCCCACCATTCAAATAGTACATCCCAAACAAACTATCAGTCACCATTAAGCAAATCGCCCTGCCTCATCTCTAAAAAATATCACCTCCCCCATTTCAAGATTATACACAAAAACACCATTCAATCTCATTGCCTCGTCCTTTCTAAATCAACTTTCCCTGCCATTCAAAGATTACCAACTACAAGCTTTTTCCAAAAATATCAAAGATTAATTTTGCTGTCTCATCTCTAAGCCATCACTCCTCACATTCAAAGCCGTTACCACAATCGCTTCAATCTTAATGCCTCATCTTAATAACTCTCCCTACCATTCAAAGGTTATTACAGAATAACCACCCTTAAATTTTGTTGTATCCTATATAAACCAATTCTCCCCAACATTCATATCCTCACAACTACAATACCATTCCTTCAATCTCCCTATCTCCTTTCTAAGTTACAACTTCGTCATTCCGATATTGCCCCTCCCCACCACTAGATATTGCAACCCCCTTCATTCTCTCTTAACCACCCCTCCTCATTACTCAAAGATTACCTCACAAAAATCCTTTAAATTGTCTGTGTCTTATCTAATCAACCCATCATTGACCCTCAGTACAATTACATTGGCAACAAGTAGTTCCATTACCTAGAGTATTGAGATTACCGAGCATTTGCTGGGTAAACTTATACAAATCAGTTGTAACAATAATATCCATAACAAAAGGTTATACCGGAATGCCGAGTCCAAAAAGGCTTGTTTTCAAGTCACTTTGCTAACTGTTTGTTTTCAGTGGACACTATCTATCACATTAATTACCCTTTTGACAACAATTATAATAGATTTTTTATTCTAAATAGTAGCCTATACTGTTCTTCCTGGTCAAACCTAGTTTAGGGCATAATTATCATGTACGTTTAATGGATTCCAAATAACATGGCAGATCTAAACTTGGAAAAAGCCTATAACACTCACTGATACAATCGTTAAAGGTTGCATGCCTAACAAATATTTAAACTCATTTTTAGAAAAGACAAATTAAAACCGATAGTTCTCCATTCAATTTATAAATTGTTGTTAGGCTTTGATTACTTAGGTTTCAGTGTTAATAATAATGGTCTATTTTAAAGAAGTAAATGATTTGTAGTCAATCCTAATTTAGTTTTAAGGCCGTGTTCATAAAACGAATACATAAATCAACTAACACATTAAATTTCCAAGCACAAATGACTCAGTGTAAACTCCAGTCATATAACACATACTTAACTTCCCTACATAGTCTAATTTATTATATAAATAATACAACACCAACATTGCAAATATTTATCGTCTACTAAAATGTATTATATCCAAGGTTGTATTATGGTTGAATAAACAGTTATGGAGGTAGTCATGGGTAGTGTAAGTTAAATTATGGAAGAGGGTTGGCCGGTGCGAAAATTTAATGTCATAGTGGCCTATTAATGCGCCATTAGTGTTTATTATATTTCTATTAAGAGTTGGTGGATTTTTTTAATGATTACAAATTTTATTTATCTTTAATAGTTTAAACCATCAACACTGTTAACGTATGATTCTGCTGCAATTTACAGTGCACCGCATACTAAAGGACAAGAGAAATTTTCAAGCAGATTGTTGAGATTTGTCAGTGGAACCCGTGTTGTTGAAGTCACATGGGCTGGTGTGCCGCTGCCAACGCCCGGAATACCGACGCCGCTGCCAACTGCTCTCTCCTCCCGATCTCAAAATATTAACACTCATTGTTAATTCGGAATTACATGAATTGTTGTACTTGCGGTGAAAATATCGTGTGTAAAGGAATGCGTATCATAAATTCATCTCGGAGAGTGCTCAGAGTGCTTTGAAGCGCTCTTATCCTCTAAAGATGGCTGTATATGTTTGGGATCTCTGAACTCCACATAATAATAGTTTTAAGGTTTTTTATATATATATTTAAAAGTACTGTTGGACACTGAATACAACTGTTCCGTTATATCCTAATTATTTATCCAACCAAAACGTATAGGCCGTGGGGCAGATTTTAGCAGAGTACACCCATGGAAATTTAGTCTTGGTGTCACTCAAAACTGAAGACGTTTTATGAAATAGCAAAAAAGATTTTAATGCGTGGTTTTAATGGAAAAAGCTTGTATTTTAACCACATAACGTAATCCTCAAAAATTAATAAAAAAAACAATAACGAACATTTTTGTAAATTTTCAATTAAAAACAAGATATTATGTGCATGACTTCCCAGGACAACTTTAAAACTGTTTTATACTAGTTGCGAAGTTGACATTGGGTACAGCTAACGAAGTTGTCATAACACTGTGGTAAGTCGTTTGGCTGTCCACTATGACAATTTCCCTTCCTTCAAACCCCATTCATGTTCAAGACAGCGGGGGGTTAATGCGAACTGCATGGTTAATCCTTAGCTGAAATATATGTAGACGGCAGGGGGTGAGTAGAAATGCTATGAGCATGGAAACCTCTAGCTAGAACATATGTTCAATACAGCAGGGGGAGAGGAGTGCGACGGGCATAGAAACCCCTAGCTGGAACATGAGTGGACAGTCTGTCCCTGCCTTTCTTTTCCTTCAATATCCCATCATTCTGGGGGCCTGCGCAAAATGCCTATTTTGAGGGCAGACGTGCTCAACGGTTCGGCCGAGGTCTCCTTATCCACCAATAACAACAACATGTGCATGACTAATACGGAGGGTATTTAACATATAGGGGCCTACTTCCTCAGGCACAAACCGATTGTTGGCAAACTATAGTAATATACATTTTTGCCGACTCGGAAACACGGCAACTTTCCGGAAAAGGTAAGAAAAGGTTAAAATGAAACGAATGAAATGAAATGAAAAATGTCTTTATTATGGGGGCGAAGTTAGGACTAACAAGTCCTGTCTCCCACCTCCCACCTAACCTCTAACGAAATAAGTTTGACCCGCAGCTTTGGAGGATTCAGTGCCAAGATATCAATGTTGATTTTGGAATACGGAGGAACTGTACTGGGAAATATGAGGGAAAGGACACAGAGAGGATAAGCTAAAATGCATTATTTTTTATTAATTATTTTTTACATATTCATTTTTTTTTTTATTTGCTTCAGTTTTTGCAAATTTTTGAAGTGAATTTGAAAAAAAAACGTCGATTTTAAATAGATAAATATAGAAAAATCATAGAGGAAAAAAACAAATAGGCTAGCCAGGGTATGTCGCCAAACAATGCGATCAAACCACATATATAGCAGTTTTCATTACTAGTCTCGAAAGTGACTTATTGCGGGGAGAGAGTGCATTTACACGAGAGGCGACGACGAGCGTGGAAAAGGCTATCGAGCCCCGCAATGGCACTTTTGAGACGAGTATTGAACATTATTTTTCATTACCAAATCGAAAAACTTGTAAACAACATAAATATTTTTGTTTATTCAACTTTGCACCAAGAAAAAAACCGAACTTATAACGCCGAGTTTCCGTGTTTATGCCGAGGTACAGTACAATGTAACAGCTGATCGGCCTAATGGAACATATGATCAATCTGGGCAGCAAAATCCCATAACGGTTACTTTCCGTGCACCACAAATGCACAAAAAGTACACGTTATGTAATTTTGCCGTGCAGTAGCGGGAATAACCTATTATCTTAGCTCATTTTACGTTTAGAAAGTGTACTTTCGTGTGTAGAGTAATAAAAAAATAAAAAAAAACATATACAACTCATGTGGTCATGTGTTGATCAGCTGCTTGTTCAGTAGCTGTTTGTAACTTAACGCCGGAGGTTATGTAGACATACTCATTGAATATTTATAATAAAGATACTGATGAAAAATTCTTTGAACAGATCTGTAAAAACCTATAGTCTCGATCATTTTTTAGTGTCTTACGGCAATTGCTGCGATTCGCAGTATTACTGCATTATGAGCAGTAAGTGTACAGATTGCATCTTTCAAGATAATTGTTTTTAACTTAGACTGTATTTAACTATCTCTATTATTTTGAATAATTTTCCAAATTCCATATCATCTCTGATTTTTGCCTTTTGACCAAAGTTTCAAGTGTTATAAACAACATCTGAGATTTTACAACAACAAAATACTGCTTTTAAGAAAAAGCTTCCACAACCAAATCACCACCATCAGGACAGTAATGGATTACGTTAAGTATCTACGACTGTCCGAATCTTTTCCAGGTAATTCAGCAATCCAAAATAAACCAAAACACCTTTTAAACATAATTTCCTATAATGCTCTGTTTAGCCGCTAGCCACCATTGTTTTTTTTTTTTTTTTTTTTTTTTTTTTTTTTTTTTTTTTTACGTTGTGTTGAGTTAATTTAGCATGGAACTTTATTATAACAAAGCTCATTTCCAGAACAAAAATATATTCGGCATGCACCTTTATTTCAACTATGCGCATTTCCAGAAAAGAAATTCCAATAGGTATTGAAAAATGACGACTATTAAATTTTTTCAAGGACGAATATCTAAACAACGGTACATTTCAACAAAATTTAACAAAATGCAAACAAGTTAAAAATTTTATCATCTAAACAACATACTATAAGGATCGAACTATAAACAATGGAGTAAATGTGATTTTTCTCGTGGAACAGTCTACGTTTGTAAAGATTTTGGCAGTAAAAATCGACATTTTCACAAGTAAAATCACATTTATTATTTGTTGCATGATCCTAATGACCTTGGTATTAATAATAAGATTTTAAAATTTTTCAACTTTTTGTGCCATTTTTAATTTGGTTAACAATTTGCCGTCTCTTAGATATTCATCCTTAAAAATTAAAAATGGCAGTCATTTTGAAAATCAACTTTGGAAGAAATATTTTTTCAAAAAATGAATATTTCTGCGATAAAGGTAAATGCCAAATATAAACTCAATACGACTATATATATGCGTTATTATTAAGAATAAAAACACAACGGTGACTAGCGGTTATAAACAAAACATTTTTGGATGTATATTTTTAGTTTTTTTTGTTTTTTTTTAGTTTTTATTGTGGTTTGCTAAATAACCTGGAAAGATTTCAGATAGTCGAAGCTCCCCTAAAGCTCCAAAGCCGGATAGCCGAAGCTCTGTATAATAAAATGACATATTTTAACAGTGGCTATAAGTGCTCAATCATATTATTGTTGTTTGGGGTTTATATTATATAACGGCATTGTTGTTTGGGGTGGCTGTGCAAACAGACATTTCATCAGACTGTTCAGACTTAAAAAAAGCCATGCGGATCATGGCACATTTAAAACACAGAGAGTCTAGCAAGGGAGCATTCAAACAGTTTGGTTTGCTTACCTTACCCTGCTATAAATTCTTGAAACATCGGTTTTTTAGCGAATTTCCCGATAGGGAATACGCTATTACGGTAGTAGCCATGGTAAGACCTAAGCCCAGGACCACTTTACTTTTTCATTTTGAGGTCCCCAGAAGCCAAAAACACCATTCGTTCATTTTCATATATATGTATATATATATATATATATATATATATATATATATATATATATATATATATATATATATATCTATCTATATATCTATCTATATATCTATGTGTCCGTGGTACTGATAACTTTTGAAGGGGACCTCCGATTTTGATGAAATTTGGTATGGAGGTGTAAGACCAGGTCTATTTTCATGAGTTCGCGAACCAGCATTGTCGGGTTATGGGAACGGGGTTTTATGGGGTTTCAAAGGGGTCAAAAATGGGTTTTTTGCATTTTTGGACCTTAATTTTTAAAATTCATCAATTTTAACTGAAACCATTTAAAAGAGCTTAAAAAAGCAAACAATTTGGTATTTTGAATTTTTATCATAGCATAACTGGTTACGGGACAACCAAAAATGTGTTTTCCATGTTATTCTTATGGGAAATCAAGAAAACCCTATATCTTGCTTATTTATTGACATAACTTAATCAAATTTGGTATGTACATTATCTATATAAGGTTTAACCTTATACTTGCTTACAAAACCCATATGGCGGCAAACCTACATACTCACCCCCATGGGGTTTATGGGGAAAATAAAAAATTGCCAGAGCTTGACACAATTTTTTGTTTACATTCACCAATTATTGATTAACTTAGATTTTCTAACAGCACCCAATAGCAGCAAACCTACATACTCGATCCTATGGTGTTTTTATCGGGGAAAGTAAATAATCTGAAATTCCATTTGAAATTCGCTGAGTACGCAGGTCTGCTGCGACGGGGGGTATTTTTTTATTATCAAGTTGGTAACACCTTTGTTTAGCTATTTAACAACAATGCAGTTTTCTTTAAATTCTGTACAAAAGCAAATCAGAAATGGTTAGCCTCCAGAAGAGGTAACAGTGTGTCCTATGGTTCTATGAAACCCATAGTCCCCCTTTACCGGTACTGTCCAAAGACTTTTTGTGCGAACATTTAGAACACCTGCACCTGATGTAAAAAGTATCGAGAGGTGGTATCTATATTTTTTCTGACAGGGGGCAGTGTGTGTGACAAGAAACGAACTTGACGCCCGCGCATCACTGAAGTCACGGTGGATTGGGCGTGATCGCCTGACTAAATTGCCTCCTCGGTCACCAGACTTTACTCATCTCTGGACTTTTTTATGTGGGGGTTTGTCAAAGACGTAGTGTGTTCTACCCCCAGTTCTTGATTTAGAGTCACTAAGATAGAGAATAAGAAATGCAGTGCAGTCTGATACTCATTAAATGTTAACCAAAATACGGGAAAAAAGAAAAAGTCGCCTAGAATATTTACAGGCAGCCCAATGCGACACATTTATTGAGTTTGAACATTATGTAAATAAAACTTAAGAAGTCACTTGTTAAAACTGCAAATAAAACATTATTCTACCATCATTTGTTTTCATGCTATTCGATTTCTTTATCGGGGCAAGACTTTATGAACACCCGGTATATATATATATATATATATATATTATAATAAGTATATATATATATATATATATATATTATATATATATACACTTATTAATAAACTGAAAGTTTTTTGTTATGAGCACTTCTAAAAATTTCAACGTATTTTTCAAATTATTGGTGCTTGCTCTTTTGGTTGTCTCCACACCACAAAAATTTCAGAGAATTGAACTTAAAATGAAGGCGCTACCCATCATTGAAATTTGAAAATTTCCTATTAGAATAACCATGGTATTGAGTAGATCATTTAAACAATTTTTTAATGTAAAGCTGCCAAAAAAGTGTAATTCTGGGTGATTAATCACAATACTGGATTGGTCGGGTGTATTTGATTTTGAACTTAACATATGCTTCACATTTTTAGAGAAGACATGTGAAATTCCAAAAAACCATTGCTCGATTTCAAGCAACAATTACTCGAGTATAATTAAATCTGTTTAATAGCCTATATGAAGATTCTTTAAACGTTTTTTACTGGGCGACCATAAGGAGAGGAAATCTCGGCAACACACACCCAATTAGCTTTACACTGAACTGTAAACCTAAACACTCGATGTATTTTAAAACTTTAATAAAGTTGTTTTTTATTACGCCAATCTCATTATCATGTAAGTATTAATGTGAGTGTGTAGAGGGTGGTCAAATACAGATACTATCCCCAATACACTTGGTTTACTTTTATTTGACAATCGTTATGAACTTTGACTTGTTGTTCGTTTAACTGTTTGAATGCAAATCAACTTTGAGTGAAGTAAGTTGCGCAGTAAAAAAGATATTTACAAACTTTCGGTTGATTTTAAATAATATTTACAGTACAAAACTGACAAAAATCCATATTCGGCAGCTATATCATATTAATAATTTAACTATGCAATGCCTATGATATTCATCTATAAATATTTTCTTATTAAAAATTATATACAAAAATAACTTTCCACAGTGTTCTATACATCCAATATTATTTAAAGATATTGCAATATTCGAAGGTATAATAATTTCACAGATATTAAAAAGCATTTCAGGGGGAGACGGATAATGACTTCTTTGTTTTAGTGCAAGTCCCATTTACTAATGAACCCACCCGGCGATATCGATGAGTTGGATTTTCTGGATCTACAATTAAGCCTTCCTTAACTAAGAAATCAAATTTGGTAATTTTAATACCTAATAGCTATTAAATTTCTAAACCGATCTTAAAAAAAAGATTCGGCACACTTTGTAAAATGTACTGGGCTAGAAAAAAGTGATGAAAACAGTAAACTTTTAAAATATATTTCAGTTTGTAAGGTTGAAATAGAAAAGTTAAACATGAACTTAATAAGCAATAACATTGGTGGTGTAATTGAATGTCATAAACCAAATGCTAATCCCGTAACTGCAATGTTGAACGCAGACTCATGCAATCGCGAATGCTGTGCAATGTACATACACGCGCGCCATACAGTGTAAACATCAGATGAACATACGGCGCGGCGCGGCGCGGCGCCGGCGGGGGCGGTGTCATTTGCTAGTTGCTATTGAAATTTCAGCGATTTAGACCATGGGCCGACAATATGAAACCCTCCCCCCCCCCGTGGGAATTTATGACTTATACTTTTTTTTGTTGGTATTGCCTACTAGATTAAGAATTCGGTTGTTTGCCTTTTTTAAATTACAGCATATTCCAGAAAACCAAGAAAAGACGGCCTATGAGGAGTCAGACAAAATTTTTAATCAGCAGCATAGGTCGAGTTTTGGTATCAAATTAAAGGTCTCACATAGCAGAGTACAATGCCGCAAACTAGACTTCAAAAGGATGATCCGAAACGGAAATGGCAGGCAAAACAAAGTTTCCATTAAAATATATGGGTAAAACTTTAAAATGCAATAACTTTCTTTTATACCCAACCTTTTAACGTCGGGTTTGCGGCATTGTACTCTACTAATTGAGACCTTTAATTTGATACCAAACATGACCTATGCTGCTATTTAAGAATTTTGTCTGACTCCTCATGGGCCATCCCCCTTAAGGGGTTAAAAAAAGTGTTAATGCCTTAAAAGAGTGGACATTTATGGCCATTATTGATATACCAAGTCTTGTAACTTTATCTATATTGGTAAAAAATATATTTCACCGTTCCGGGACTTTTCAACCACACTGTATATAAAACTAGTTATTTCACTTTTTCACCATAAATCTAAAAAAAATTCATAATTTTTTGGAAATATTTAAGTAGAGAGCTTTATAACGACCCATTAATTAATAAAATTGGCCAAGAAAACTGTTAGTATTTTCGGTCAAAAGATTTTTGAAACTAAATCATTTTAATGATGATAGTAGATTTTATATTTTTCATGGTTTTTTCGTATTTTTCGGGATATGCTGTAATTTTTAAGTGGAAAAACACCTAAAACCATAAAGTACATGTCAATACAAACACAAAAATGTATATGTCGAAAATTCCCACGGGGGGGGGGGAGCATATGTTCAACATCAGCCTTTGCTCTAATTTTAATCTGACTGATGGACGAGATTCTATCTAGCGTTAATTTATGTTTACTTTTTCATTGATGCTGTATAATATTGAATGTCCCACACAAAAAATTCGTAACATTTGCTGATTAATTAAAAATACTCAAGTAACGTAATTGAATATATTACAGTTTTTAGTACTATTGATAAAAATTGGTCACCATAAAACAACTTGATAAATCTATATGTTAAAGCAGACTTTTTATTAAAGGCACATCTAAGTTGTGCAATATAAGCGCACGATAATCTGATATTCGTTTATGTATGTACAACGAAACAACTGTTATGGTCAAATTCATTATTTAGTGGTATCAATGGTTTCATGTGCCTACAATCAATGCGATCTCATGTTCCATTATTTATATATTAATCGATGAAAAAAAGTAAGGGAAAGTTTCTGTATTTCTTCCGCACTTTACCGCACTACCAAATTCTCCTGATAAATACTATTGTTATGTGTTGCCCGTATAGAGATTTTAGTGCTACGCCCTAAGCCGATGTCGTAAATTTGAATCATATAGATGTAACAAAATTTCTCAACTTTAACTCTTGACGTGATTAGTGTGATTCTAAAATGTGATGTTCGATTAATGTTTTCATTACTCTAGTCTTTTTCACTTCATTGATTTCCCTCTGAATTCCAAATATTCATGAATAAATAAATAAATTACATACCATGAAGATTTTTTCGAACTAAGTTAATTATGTGCTTAGCTAACTTTCAAAACTTTGCGAGGCGGTTCAACACAACGTTCCATCGGTTTGCACTAAGGAATTTTTAAGAATAATAAACTCAAATAAAACCGACAGAGTACTAAAATTACAATGTAATTTTACTGCATCCTGAACAAAGAGCATTAAAACAATACAACCATTAATATCATTGTTGCAACAATGAGTGCGTGTTACGTGCATATTCCCCCGTAGCGTAAGTAGCCACTGCTGTAACTGTACGGTATACCATTAGGCAGAACCCTCCGTGGCGGAAAATTAATTCATTCCCCCCACGTGAGTAACCACAAATTTGTCACTGTATTGGTTCGTAAACAGCTACCCATTTGTTTGCTTTATGTTCAGGCTTTCATTTGGGAAACCCCGAATTATTGGCCATATTTGTTGCTTTATTACGATGAAAATGTACCTACAACGTTTACAAAATCAGTTATGCTGACAATTAATTTAATTAGTAATAAAAATAAGATAAAGATAATGCATTTTGACACTAAAAAGTAATATTGCCATGATGAATACTCAAAATTATAGTTGGATCATTTTTTATGTGAACTCCGATTCCATAAAATATTTAATAAATTCCCAGCTTTCGTTTATTTACACTTACCTATGTGTATAGGCTATACTATTTCTTTCTTTATCACTTTTTTCATGTCGTATTTACAGTTATAAATATAGTTTTCTAGTCTACTAGTAATTAATTGTATTCTTTCAGTAAACAACAAAAAAATGTTTTGTTTCGGTATTTTTCACATTGTAAATTTTTATTCTGTGTCTTAGAAAAAAATTTGAATTCATACATGGGTGAAACATGAATAACGAATACAAACTCAATACCTTTCTCTTGATATATAAGCTACGTTATTCCCTGACAAATATACTATCCTATGCTGGTTTAGCACACCTATGCAGTAGGCCGTATTATTTCGATAGTTTTTACGATCTATTCAAAAGTTTGTAAACAAATAATGAATAAATGACGTTTATAAATGACAAACATGAAAACGTATAGAAAGCATTGGCACAATATACATTTTCAAGTTTTTACTATTTACATATTACTGTTTACCATTTCACTGAAAACATCTGTTTAGGTACTACGTCAATTCCTACAGACGCACACCGACGGGAAACAATAGGTGAAAAACTCAAAGAACCTACAATGGTATCAAAAACAAAGAAATTAAACAATTTTTGAAGAGTTAACGAATATATTGCTGTAAAGGCCGTGTAGTTAATAATGACATAATATGTCAAGTTTATCCATATTCAAAATTAGCTAGGAATAAATAGTTGTTTTCTATTTATTTTTTAGGTTATATGTATCCTATCCTATACTCCTAATACGAGTAAGGTATATTTGTATGTATGTTTGCACACGAAGTTTAAAAAACTGCTCGAACGATTTTCAAACTTTGCAAATAACTTAGTCTTGGGATAAAAATAATATAGGCTAATCATATATGGCATGAAAATCTTATTTTATTAAAATCTTTAATTTCAATTCTAAACAATCAACATTGTTTTTGTGGAGTTAAAATCAAAATAAAATAAATAATGAAAACAGTAGACTCGACTTTAAAAAGTAGAGACAACGGTGTTCCTGTAAAAACATGAGGGTTTGCACTGCAGCCAGTTAATGAATTATTAATTGGTACTCTAATAAAAAAGATTTATCATTTTTAAATCGTACTTCTTTCTGCTGATAATAAATGTTTAGATAGATAAACGTTATGTAAAAGTATATAAAACAACAGTTGTTTTATATACTTGATTAGTTACTAATCAATTCGTAGAATTGCAATTGAATCCACAAACATAAGAATTAGTAATATACCCTAATTATGAAATCAGCTGTTAGCCAGATAATTAGAATATACCTGTTAGAGAGATTCAACATGTGGTTCAACAAATATGCACCAGAGTGCAGCTCCTGTAGGCCTACATTGAACAGTCCGAAAGGCGAGTGAGCGAAGAGACCAAGCTCGTATTGAACCAATAAACAGCCTTTTTGCACTTGGTACCTATTTTAGCTCATCGTCTGTAGCTGATATAAAGAATTTAAGTTTAATGAGCAAATACTCCGCTTCCAGGTACTTTACATGAAGGTACCAACTAATTAAAAACTATACAACCTTTAGCGCTGATAATTCCTCCACAAAAAATTGCAGGAATACTCGTCGTATTACGCAGTTCAGTGGCACAAATAACACTGAGCTAGCGTGTGCTAAATACAGAAGTTGCCTTAGCTCGTTAAACAGCTGGCTCCACAAATATGCCAGTTATTCTACTAATCAGCTGATTGGCGGACAGTGGCGCTGCGGCTGCGATTCTTCTTCGATAAGAAGTTGCATCTACACTGTTGATTCACTTTCTCCAATACATAGCTTTCATATCTTACAATTTTGAAAATGTGAAAACACAAATATTGGAATTTAGAAATCTCAATTTAGATTACTTTACATTTTTTTAACTTATACAATTCATTTTTACTGATTGGCTATATGTAACAGGGCTATGAGCCCAAAAATTCGTTTACAATAAAAATTGCTACAGTAAATATCTAATTAAAAATACCATTCGGAACGGAGGAATACCAAGTTGTTTAAAACTTAACGTATATTCTTCGGGATCTGCATGTCGATGCAAGCCAAATGCAGATATGTGCGCAGAATAGAAAAACGTAAATAAATAAACACCAACCAAATTTTAGAAAATTAGTTTGCCAGCTCCAATTCCTCGTCGCGGTGACCTCTAGATCGTCATGAGCAGCACGCCCGACCCAGATACCGTCGACCGCCCGATTGTTAGTTTATCGGGATTCACACAATAGTTAATGGAGCGTGGGTTCATTTATTCATGGGAAGGTCTCACATCGGCAGCTAATGTGGGATGCGGCGTGCTGGTTACCCTCGGCGGATATTTGAATATTCAATGAAGTGTTCATCTAGATCAGTGATTAGCTGCGACCGGCGCGGCGGGCAACCTGCGAATAAATCCAACAGGTGCTCCCCCCAGGCCGTCGTTCCCACGGTCACGGTCACCTCATCGCATCCCGCAGCAGCCGATCGATACTAAATGTTTAAATACACTTTTACACCTTCGTTGCTTATGAATTTTTCTGACAATATTAAATAAAACTATGACTTCAAGGATATTTTTGAAATATCTGCAAATGTCCATCCATCATAATTATTAAGATATTTTTTAGCATAATATTTCTTCACCTCTAAATACTTGGCAATAATATATTTAAATTGTCAGTTTAAAGCACATTTATCTTTCATGTTTTGATTAGGCTAATTTAATTACTCAATTCGTCATATTGAGGTGGGTACCAATAAGAGCTCTGTAAGAGTTTAAAAATAGATGAAATATTTTTAGTAGCGTAAACAAATATTTCCTTGCACTTAATCCATCTGTGAAACATTAAACAGTTAGGCTGGCGACACACTGACGGACACTGGTCCTTCCGGACCGTCCATCGGACAGAACATCGAACTCAACATTGCACCGTACAGGGAGATATAATTTACTCCAAACATTTCCCGAACAAGACATTGGGACCAAGCATCGTACCGGACCAATTCAGCGGGCGAGTTAAAAAAGTTTAGAGAGAGATGAAGAGCGTGGGTGAGAGCCCCAAAGCAAGTGGTGGAGAGGGGGGAGCGTTCCATTGCGAACGATCGGTCCGACGTCTGGTACGGTGTACGGTCCCATGACACACTACCGGGCTTGCGGTTTTCGTCCGGTATGATGCTCGGTCTGATATAGGCCCTACGGTCTGGTAAAAAGAGTCGGGTGAAGTGTGTTGCGGGCCTAAGGTTAGGTTGCTGTGACAATGACAATGTACACTCTTTTAGGCAATACTTAGCCATAGTTAATCTAAAAATTACAAACTATAGATGTAATTAAATAAAACAAGACAGAAACGATTATGATTGTTATTGAAACTGATTCAGTGAAGTAACAGTTACGGCCAGTAACGGTTTGCGTTGCGCCACCGCTCGTGACAGGGAGTGCCAATTCTCCATCACGTTCCGAGGAAGACAGATGGTTGCTGATATTCCATACAACTGTCCGATGCCTTGTACAGCCTCGGATTGCAGACCTTCCTAACAATCAAGTCAATTTTACTTGATACGTTGTATGAGTCTCCCATACCACAATGCACAGTCCAATTGGGTGTGCCATTCGAGCATGCAAGACATATTTTCTAATTCTTGGAAAAGAGGCAGAATACAGTTTTAGATTTTAAATTGGAGCTAAAAATAAAATAGCTCATTCATCATTCTTAACGTGTTTTACTTTAATATTAATTGTTTTTACTTTTAAACTCGCAAAAACCTATCTGGGATGTAAAAATTCAGAGCACTATGAATTTCTGGGATAGCATTACATATTCGAATATAAAATACCAAATTGTAATTTGATAACTTGAAACTGATTTAGTTTGACTCAGCCTTCCAATCAAGTTATCAAAATATAATATGGTTTGATAAAAATCCGATTAAAATTATAACTGTTTTTACAATTAATAAATATTTCGTAAATGGTACCCGACCACGTAAAGTGACGAAATTGTAACCAAATAAGATACCGTACATTAGAGAAGAAACTAAAAAAGTCCAAGTTATATTTATTAAGTAGAACACTGGTAAGGTGAATGCTGATAACCATGGTCTACACTAAGCGTTACTCGCCTCGTTCATGCGGTAAGATCAGTGGCCATAGATTCATTTCTGTACCATATGAATTAGAAAAATGATCTATGTACTTCATTTAAAAGACTCAAAACTAAGATCATTCTCAACTATTGTTGTAATTAAATAAAGTGTACGGTTTATGGCTGAATCTTAATATTCTCCCCCTACCCCAAATATAAAACCAGATTTTCGATATTTCTCGGGTGACGGAGACCACTTTAGGCCATCGTGTTCAGTGCTAAGATTTCTGCTTCATCAGCGTTACATCCCCGGCGAGCACTGACTGTCCCCATTCGCCTCGAAATCTCTACTGAACATACCATCACTTCTGCTTTCTAATCCGTGGGCCAACTTTAGCCATTACTGTATGGGAATCCGGTCATCCACCCTTGTTGTCTTGAATTATAATCTATTTTTACCTTGTGTCATACACAGAATTGGTCAGTTTCAATGCTATTGGCAATAATATTGTGTTCTTGTGTGTCAATAATAAGATAGTAAAAGCTCTCAAATGTTTTAATAACATAAAATTACAGTTATTTACAATATTTAGTATGAGATTTTTTTTGGACAAAACGCTGTACTTGGTATGTCAATTTATGAAATTAGTAATTGAATTTTATTGCTTGCTGCATACTTAATTACTTACTGCCATCGGTTTCGATGACAGCTTTTATGTAAAATATCTGCACTCGAACTGAAAAATAGTGTTGGTTAAAATCGAAACTGTTCAAATTTGAACAAAGCTATAATAGTAGTAATCCATATCAACAGCAGTTCTAAAGTTCATAGAAGTTCGAAGTTTCATCATTCAAACAAGTCACGTTGATGGTAACTCCACCAGCTCACCATAGCTAGGCCTGTATCATTGTGCAGTGGTCGCCAGGCAGGTCTGATCATAAGATCGTCTGATCGCCATATGAGCTGTGTATTGCTGGATCAGGAGTGGTTCTGTGACAGGATAAGAGGATCTCAACTGATGTCCATCCAACCCTCTTATTCCGCTCCATCACGCAAAGCTGCCTTTCACAGCTCACTACTGTCCTGTACACTATACCCTGTTGATTGGAAAGGGGTTGTTGATGTAAAGGAATTAACCATATGGAGTTTCCTTGTTATCACATTAAGTGACTCAAAAATCACTTATTATATTGTAGATCCAACATAATTGCTATTTGACCATTCAAGATCAATTTCCCGATTATGTTACGTACAGATTTTGAATATTAGAAATTAACGCTGAGCTGGGAAGGCATAAAACATTTCATGTTGAAAGTTTGTTAAGGGCATTTATTAATTCGTTTTGCAGGGGAAGGATGTAAAAAATATTAATATTCACATGCATGTTTAGCTTTGGTTAATTTACTCCACTGTGAATCGGTCAGATCACATTAAATATAGAGAAGTTTAAGAATTTGATTTCAAATTAAATTGCAACACAGACAAATATCATACTCAAATAATTTTTAACCCTACCAAAATAAATGGCAGAACAAAATAAAATGTTTCTATCATTCAAAGAAAATCATAAATTTAAAAAAGAGGACTTCGCACAAGCCAAAACTCAGAATATAACGGAAGAGTTCGCCTTCCAATCAGTTAGCTAATTTCAGCTGACAACCGTTTCTAAACCGGTCGCAGATTCTAGTTTGGAACACGAGGTTGGTCCTGACATGGTACCACACTATCAGTATATTGGACGACTCAAACACACCGACAACGCCGCACCGCCACACTTTCTTGATTGTGTTTACGATGGATGGGATGGAAGGATTCAGCGTAGAAAACAACACTTCCTGTGTTGCTTTGCTTCTTGTAACATTTCATTCAATATTTTACCTCTAATGATACAAATCATCGTAAAGATACTTAGGCCTCTTTATAAAATACATTTCACTTTTCCACTGAATAATTTCATAGTCTTTGAAAATGTCGGTGGAAGAAAATTATCAATGTGCGATAAGATAACAGTCATACCGCAGCAAATTAATTGTATCACATTATTATTAAATTAAAGGTCAAATATAGGTTTGAAAAACACATCGTTAGCTTTTCCGAGTTTGTCATTGGTATTTATATCAAAGAACATATAAACTTTAAGAACTTATAAAATATTGTAATAATATGTATATGAACTATGAAAATTGTGGAATGGTATTACAAATATTATAAGACTGAAAAATAATAGTTTTGTACATACAGTAATTATTAATCATTTTATTACAATATTACACAAATTCATGGTCTAACCTCAAACCTGACAGGGTGTGGTGTTTTGATAAAGCACGTGTAGTCAGCTAGACTGTTAGTTCCTAAAATAACAAGTTATACTGGGCAATGAAAGGAGATGAGGGGCGTGCGCCGAGGAAGAAAAACCGTAACAGATTTGATTACACCTGCCAGACTAGACCGACACCTGCCAGCCCCCCCCCCTCTCCCTCAACGGGGGGCACACTTCATAGCGAGAGACGAAAAACAATACCTCGGCCCCGCGTACAAGAAACGGAAGAACAGATGGTCTTGGAGTAAAAGAGTCTGTGATGTGGTGTAGAGAGTTGGCAACAGGGCCGCGAGGACTGAGGAATTGGAGTCGTTATGTTGAGGTCAGAGTTAAGTGAATAAATCTTTGTCATAAAAATAAATTTTTTCTTAGTAACTACTGAAGCATATGACCAGTTTAATGTCCATATCCCATCTGCCCTATTCGGCTTATTTGCAGTTTTGGTAGTTACGGTAACGACCCCCCCTGAATCCTGTCACTAAAATTTTAAACAATGGCGAACGGTTTTGTCGATGTTGTGACTTATTTTGGCATAGTGAAAACTCACTGAAAAATATAACAAATAATCACAGTTGTATTTGATGATATACTAGCCATAAGAATATATTAACGTGTAATATATTGGTGATATGATGTCGTTAAGAAAGCCAAGGTTCGCGAAAATCAGGTTGAAAACACCAAAACGTTGTTAAATTCAGATTCTTGTTATTGGAGCAAAATAAAAATAAAACTCTTTTAAATATTCTGTAAATTCACCCACTAGATGGCATGATTAAATTCAACTATCCAAAAAGTTATAAATTATCATTATAATCAAAAAATATTCTTAAACTACAACTAAAAATCAATTTTTAATCATTATAACTGTACTACAGTAAATTAAGTTTTCTGGATTATTTTTAGAGTTTATATTTTTATAATTCTCCCATTTATGAAGGTTTTAAGACGTCCTCTTGTTGTCTAGTAGTCTCCATGGTTATCAGTGGACTAATTTGTCTAAGTTGTTTATCCCCTAAAGGTCAGACTCACAGTAGATTGTGACAGCCCAAAAATAAATTCAGCTCCTCAGCTAACTCTACGGTAACACGCCTCAACAACAAATCCCCATGTTGTAACAGTTTTAATCCCACACGCCGTCGAAAACCTTCTATCCGGGATAGCTGTAGTTTAAATTTTTTATTTTAGAGTATTTTGGTCCAAAAGTATTTTAGAAACAGCTTCGACAAAAATGTTTCTAGTCCAAAAAAAGAGTTTGATGGGTTTATATTTTATTAAAGAAGTAACAACAAAAGGTAAATTAAAATTAAATAACGCCATTCACGAATTGATTTTTAAACAGCTGTTTGTTAGTTGTGAAATAGCCTATATAGTTGGTTGCATATGGTCACCCTTCAGCCAATTGAATACCTTCAATCGATGGAGTCCTCAAATCGCTTCGTCTAGGAGGAGATTCCTACGTTTAATCATCGACAGTATAAATGTAAAAAAGTTGTCAAAACTTTGAAAATATGTATTATGTATTTATTGTCAATATGTTATGTAATTCATTTGTAAATGTCTACATTCTAACATTTTACTTTATCAGTTTTAAGAATAACACTGTTAATGAAATGTACAGTATTATCGTTGATGAATAATTCAACTTTATTGATAGATTGATTGGTTGTTGGTGCAAACTTTATAGCCAATGTACAATGATATTTTAACAAAAGTGAGTTAAAACCAACAAGCAAGGCTCAGCAAACCCACTTTACTGTATGTAATGCAGCTACGCCGAGAGTATCGGATGATGATTTTGATGACCTTTGCACTGTGATTGTTGCAGGGCCCTCGTGTTTGGTGTTAGTCACTCCGTTGTGTTTATATTATCAGATGCAACATGCCCATGTATGTCAAGCACTATACAGTCCTGCAGTATTTGGATTGCACATGCCCATGCCAATACCGATTAGCCAATAAATATTCGCTTTTTCGCTTTTGCTTTTGTTTTAGGGCGGAATAAATACCTACGAACCTTTGTTTGGTTTTGTTTTTGGCAGCGATTGGCTTAATCAACTCCGAATCTCTAACAATCGTAAATGGAAACCCGTAATTTTATTATCTCTTCATTAAATGAATCTTATCTGAGGTACTCAAACTGGAGGAAGGGGGGGTTGTTATGGTTTATAACAACTATACTACTTTGAGGTGGACTAGACAAAGTGTATTGTTCTAAAACGGACCTTTTCTAAACTGAGGTAATGGGCCAAAGAATATACACGGGATCTAAACCAACTTCGAATTAAAAAACCGCGATTGTGTAGGGTTAACAAATCCTCAATCGTCCAACGATTAGAATCATTGTAACAAACATATCGATATAGGTTTAAAATTAAAAGTTTTAATATGAATTCTAAACTTTATAAATTGGACTAACTTAGCCTACTCCATATTTGCCAACAGCTAGCTAGCTAGCTAGTTAGTTAAGTTAGTTGTAGGTAGCAATAGTTTAAGGTAGTTATATAAGTTAGCTCCCGCTAGACCTGAGCGCAATACTGTAGTAGAGCTACCTAGCTCGGGTTGATCTCCGAGAACGCTGATGACGGACAATACAACACTGGGAACACCGCGAGCACAACTAACTGTGGGACTTGTGCCCATCCACACACGGACACACGGGATCATCGGGGACACGGTTAGTTCCACTCATGATAGAATATTTAAATAAAATAATTACTGTGGTATAAAATAAATTTGAAAAATATCAGCCTTTTTATAAAACAGTCTTAATATATTGATATCAATATTCCAGCCAAGAGCATTTCAATATCACTTCTTTGGTAGTATGTGTGCAAAAATAACTGCGGGAATTTCGTTTCGCAGTTTCGTTAGTTTGCTGTATGAGAATTCCATGGTAATGCTAACAAGACCGATCCATGTAGGTTTCTTTTCTTTGCAGGGAATTTCAACGAAATATCACTGACATGGTTGGGTAAATAGTTTATAGAGAGTTAATTTATTTATATATATATGTAACAAATATAATTCCAATAAACCATTAAAAACATTTAAATTTGTTAGTTTAAAAAATTGGAAAATGCATCATGTAGTCGTTCAATGTCCTGGTGTGATTTAAATTTTGGTACGAGTACAAAGGGAAAATTTAGTGAAAACGGGGTATAACGAAACAAATATGAATGAATACAATCCATATATCGATGAAACATAATGAATTGTTTCTTACAGTGTATATTATAATCGTGCTATTCAATAACAAGAGACACACAGGCAATTCTGTTGACAACCACCCAACATTAAATATGAATAATTACGATTGCAGTGGAACAACATGTTACAAATACGTTACTGTTCACAAAGTAGCAAATAAAAAAAAGTAAAAAATTAAACCTTTTCACAACATAAAAGGTTAGACAATCCGTTAATTGTAGTTTTTATTAATAATAAAAGTAAACACTATTTTAATTTCTGTCCATTTAGTAAAACGTTAACGTGTATGTGATTAGAAAGCAATATTATCCAAAGGTTGCCAAAACCAATGTACATCATACTTACATGATAAACACAATTTACAACGTACACACTTAGTCAACGGGAGGGGGGGGGGTGGTGATCTGGACTGCTATAACATACTGATTGTTTGTGGTAGCAGTTCAAGTTAATTTACAAAATTTCAACTATGCCTAATGTGAAAGCTGTTCAAAATTAATTCATCATCTAATGTACAAAGCCCATAATTATAGCGGTTTATGGTACATTATTGTAGGTGGACTTTAATGGATTTAGTATAATACAGGAGCACTTCTTACTTTTTTTACTGAAAACACACTGCTATCTGTGATGGTATGCTCAATCAAAACATACCTACTGTAACATAGACACTTTTCAGTTGTCTATTAGTAGTAATATAAAATACTAAACCTATAGTTTCTTTCTTCAACATTAAAGTTAATCTATATCCAGAGTTCCCAATATTCGCACCTAAAAATACAAGGGGGGTGTTTTACAGCTTCCGTGGGCCGAACGTGCGACAGCTGACTTCACTTCCGCCGCGCCTGATCACTGATGCCCGCCACAGCAGCTGCGCTCGCAACAACTCTCCTGCGCCTGTGCCACACTCAAACTTTATAGTTTTATGTTTAGGAAAAATAAAAATTTCTTTTTCATTGCCTTTCAAATTACTTGTGGAAGAGAATAATTAGTTGTTCTCTGGAAAAAGATCAAATTCTTTAGAAATCAACATCGTCCAGTAAAATGTAAAAGAAACAATAAAGGTGTTTAAAGACGTTCTTGACTTAAAAAAATTCACAGAGTTTTTTTGTTGACAAAGCTTGATAAAGAAACTTTTAACTTGTATTCGCATCAAACCATTTTTAGTCGCGGATTTTTAACCGATGTTTAAAAAAATATTTTTTACCTATATCAAAGAATATTCTAGTCACATATTGGACTTTTGACTGGTAAACGTAATCACAGATAAGTTTCCACTCTGATATCGGATATCCTGAGGTATTTTTTCGTCTCACCTCGACATTATCGTAATCAGCAATTTATTTTCCGTCTCTCACTTCCACCAAGGAGGTCGTATGTGTAAATTCCGGGAGGGGGGAGATGTTAATTAGATACAAATGAGGCTGATTTTAGCGTGTTTCCCTTACATGGGAAACGTTATTACGGTAGTTGACCCGGTAAAAGACGTACGGATATACCTCCAAGGGACGTATGGAGGTCCCAGCATCTTGATGGAGGAGTCAAAACCAAAACTACACATAAAAACAGCCAAAGCTCTATAAACGGATGCCTAGTAACGTTTAATGACAGGAAAGAGTTATATAAAACTTTTTAGAATGTATATTTACAATTAAGTAGGATTCAATTTTTATTTACGAACAGTTAGAACTTCGATTTTTTAACTTATGTAGGTACTATTCGTTCAAAAGGACTTTTGAATGTTTGATGTATCAGTTCAGACATTAATTTAATTTCCTTTACAAGTTCATTGAATCAAAGGAGTTTTTGAAGAACCCTTATTTGTTTTCAAGAGCAATTAAAAGTTCGATGAAAATTCAATATGAGGAAGTAGTTCATTGATTAAATAAATTTGAGTTTGGAACAAGTTTCTCGAGGTGATTCTTAATGATCGACAAGCATGAAATTGTGTTAATTAATTGGGTTCGTTAAAACTGTTGCTCCCCCTTGGGACAAAGACGTTAAATGAAGATTAATTTTTGCAAACAATTAAAGGACATAGTAATTTACTTACTTCTACAAGCCTTAGTTGAAAGTTAAATGAGTCCAAATTTTGCTATAATTGCAGGGAAAGTTATAAGTAGCTGTTGCATCTTTTTTTGATCTGTGTTGTAATGTTATTTATTGTTTAAAGTTTAATCTATAAACTGTACAAAACATCCGATATAATTTTATACAGGTACCGTACTAAACATGTTGACAAATCGCTTTGAAATAGTGTTACTGTAAAACAATGCATTTTCTTATAGAGTATATGAATAGACAATAAACTGTAATCAAAGGATAAGAATCACATAAATGCGGTGGTAAAAATAAGCTACATTAATGAAGTAACTAGGAAAATCGCTTTATGCATTTTATGATCAAACCGTGTGTATATGAAATCACTAAGAATAAATAATGAATAATAATAAATATAACACTAATAATAAAAAAATTGTGTGTTTAAAATTAGATTTGAATTCGCCATTGGTAAATACTTAAGAAAGACTTGAGTTCAGACAAGCCTAAAAACAAGCGATCTGGTTATGGGTGTCTAATATATTTTGATTATATCATATACTGTCTGGGTATGCGGACTAATTTGTGTAAATAGAATAGTTAATTTATGCACAAAAGTGAAAAAATGAAATGCAAAAGATTAGCAGTAATATTATCAATGTTCAATTTCACTTGTTTTACTAATTGAAAGACAAACTTAAATTTTTAAAATGTTCATTAGATTGAACATACTAAAACCGGAAATAAACTCGCGTTTTTGTACCATCGTTACCTAACATTAAAATCTTTTACTAACGTAAACATGATTAAAGTATACTGCTTTTAAACTGAAATATTTACGTTAAAAAATGAGTATTGTCTCTAGTGCAGATCATCAATTGTGTTAATGGCTTCAACCACTTGTGACTGCAACAAACTAAGTTAAAAGTAACTTTGGTAATTGCTGTCTTGTTTCTGTCGTGATTTCTGCCTCGGTTTGCGACGTGACTCAACTTCTCTACATGATTTGATCCGTCGAAATGTCACTCCAGCTTCACAAAATTTATTGGTTTTCAGGTGAATGTTGAAATAACTTTTGTGTATGAAGGAAGTTCAACTTATAAAACACTAAATTTACCTAAACAGTTGGGATTAAAAGTAATTAAATCACTCGTAAAATTACAACAAAACTTTTTGTTATAGAAATTTAAAGTGTTGTATAATGGCCATGTATAATATAATTTGTATCTAAGGCCCAAATTTAAACTCATGAGTTATACTTAAACTTTAAAGTATCACCACTGTCTTTCATGTGCTGCTAAGGCAACTATGGCTGGACGTTGATTTCATGTGATATAAGAATTAATGAATAAGACATCATTACACATTATGGGTGAAATTAGTAGTCTATATGGTAAAATTATTATTCAGTCTTCAAGTTAGTTTATACATTTTTATTGGAGAGATTTGGAGATTTCTTTTTCGTAGGCTAAAAAGAACGACGTCGAGTCATTGTACAAAACGTCGAATTCAGTGGAGGGATGCTTCACGACTCGACTCGACACGACAGCCACGTTGATACAAAAAAATACTGTTGTGTTCCTGTTTGAGAGAAGTGTGGTGTAGTCTCATTTGTTAAGCAGTTTACCATGGAAAGTGATGATGATGTGGCCGTAGTGTTGTGGACCTATATTCAGTTGTTGGAAAAACGGCCGCCGAGGGAAGTATATTATATATTTCCGGCCTGCTTTGTACTAGAAATATAAGTTTGTCAACATCAATGACACAATCACCATCAGGTAGTAAGCTTTCACTTTGTTCACTCATTTAACGCAGAAAACCAAACCAACAAGCAACTAGTGATTCAACAACAACGACTGCTCTGTTTGTAGAGATGAGTGTGGAGGAGGTTCGCGCATGCGCAGATCCATTTGTATAATCATGTCTTGTCGAAAGACGAAGTTGGGTGCGACAACGCCGTTTGTCGTTCGACAAATCATTTTTGTATTATGTCGTGTCGAAGCGGTGTGCGGCACGTCCATTTGTTACAATAATTGAAGAGTCTTCGACGCGACGATTCGACGTTTTGTCGTGTCGCGTCGCGTCGTGTCGAATTTGGTGTGCGGCCGGCCTAAGTCCCTTTAAAAAAATAATTTACTTTTTTGTATTATTTATCATGATTTTTACGTGCTTCTTTCAGTCACATTCACGTTCATATTCTAATAAAAAAATTTACGATACTGAGTTTAACTTGATAATGTAGATATTTTTTAACATCAAAACATAATTTAAATATTAAATAAATATAATAAATATTTATTACTTTTTGTCGGAAGGACTGTGGGATGGATTCTTATTATTTTATAAAAATTGATTCGTCCATACTGGCTTTCTCATCTTTACATGTTTTTAGACATGATTGTAGAACATATTCATGTGACTAAAATCAAGTTCATTTCCCATTGATAGAGCTGAGGTCAGGATTTAACATCCTATTACTGATGCTTCAAACATTTTCTGATGTTTCAAGATTGCGACGTAGGACCACTTACTCCTATTCATCCGTCTTTATCTTTCAAATTCAATATTTCATTTTCTTAATATCATACAATTATTATAACTCATATCATGTAGGGAGTCAAATAAAAATTTCAATGCTGAACGTTTTATGGGTTTGTTTGGTAACAAATTAAAAATTGTTTATAATGATACTGTAATGAGGGAAAAATCTTCTATAGAACTGTTCAATTAATTAATTCGAAATATTATTGTGCCTGAATTTCGATGACCGAAAGTAAGGATATGACTAGATGCCTTGATTGCTGAGGATAATCAAGTAGCTAACGGTGTCCAACTCAGCATGGCTTTGTTTGTTTGAAACTCATTAAAAGTTTCAGACTGATACTCTCTTCTTTATCTTCATTTTGACAGGACAAAACTACCTTTGGAATTAAAATGTTTTACATTCATTTGAATGCTTACTTTGTAATCAAGGTACTAGTTTAGGTAAAAATAAAATACCCTACTTTCTTGGACATTGAATTTCACGTAGATAAATTAACCTTTTACCTGTCTATTATCCTATTTTTAACCAGTCTTGAGAAGACATCCACATCTTCTGGTGTTACTGTACTCAGAACGGGTTGTTCGTAAAATCGAAACGCAAGACAGGCTAAAATATCCATAATAGGGATACCTACTAAAGATTACCATAAAAAATGGTTTAACAAGTTTTCCATTTCTTCAAAAATAATGGAACAAAACAAATCTCATTAGTTTCCGACAAGTTTTCACATTATTCCATGACATTTTCATCTATTTTCATGATATTGTTTGTGACGTTTATTAGGAATTTCGCTTGGTTTAAGAACTTAGAGCACAACTGATTAACTGAATAGGCCCTACACGTTTTTCAGCATAGAGATAAAAATAAATGTTACAATAACTCTCGAGCTCCATGATGAAAATAATTATTGGAATAATAAATTAAGTTAAGGTCCAGACGTTTAACAATACTATATTTTTCTATTTGTCTAAAATATAAATATTTGTAAAGGAAAATAAAACCACCATCGTTTTTTAATCAACCGTGTATGGCGGAAGGTTCACCTCTATAAAACGCCGGTCAACGCTCGCTCGTTTAACGATGGCTGCCAAACGATGCATTACACATTGGCTCGTATAATTGGTTTTTGCAACTAAAGTTTTCACATGTTACTAATTGGGTCCACTACCACTTTTCGATAGTTTACAACAGACTGGTATAGTAGTTGGGAAACCAATATTTTCTGTTGTTTCCATTAGGGGACGCAATTGTTTCCGACTTCAGCCTTGTTCATTGTTTTCAGTGAAAACCGAGTATAAAACCCAACTGCAATTTTATTAAAGTGACAATTATTTTGTAGGTCATCTGGAACATGTTTGATTTCGGTTTCCAATCTCGATAAGACTAAAGTCGGAACAGTTTCCAAGACGAACTATATTTCGCTAGTGTAGGGAAGATGGACGTGAATCTTATAAAAATCTATGCACCATAGATTTTGTAAATACAGATACGTAGTCTAACTTTTTTAAGGAATAAAATATTTTTATTGATTTTTAGAGTTTGAAAAAACTAGCTTCTGTAAAATATATTATTGTTTATATCTCAAGTACTTTTATTTTAGAGCATAAATAAATCACTTAACCATGAACTCGTGAAATATTTTCCGACTCTGTGTTAGGAGTATATAACTTTGTAACTACTGTATTTCTTTTTAATCCAAGTCTGCTCTGAGATGTTGAATATGGAGAATATAGATTTCTCAAATAACATTGCAAAACTGATTATGCTGCATTGCATTTAAAACACTTGCTAAAAACTAACAATTAAAAAATTATTTAAAATACTTAAATAAAGCTTTTGGCTCGGCCGACGACACATCACCCAGAATAAACAATCCTCTCCCACATCTATCTCGTTACACCACCTACAATTTTTAGGAGAATGATTAAATTTAAATTCATCAATATAAAACTATGTGAACTGTTAAAACAGTCGTGAGGAAACAGAGAACTGGAATCAAATGATATCTTTATATTAAGATGGAAGTGGATTACTCGAGCAAAAAGACTTGAGGGATCAATGTTTGAATCGCCCGCAGCCGTCGAATGATGCTCGGATTTCTCTGATTGGCTGCCAAACAACATTCAAGCTTGGCCACTACCGAGTGCTGACTATCCCGTCATTGTTAGAGTTAATCAACCCATCCTCTACTCTGGTTTGTAGAATCGCGAGAATCACAATGTCAAACTGAACAAGTACCAGTATTTGTGGAAAATAACGAGATTTATAATCCAATCAGAGAAGTGGAAGGTCAGCACAAACGGCATGTTTAAAGAACTTCAGGAAATCATTTTTAAAAACCACAATAAATATATTTAAACAACTGTTAAATGCATTTTGCAGATTCAACATTAATGAGTATAAAATGGTAAAATAATCAAGTAGTTAGTTATAAAAAAAAAAACCTAGGTAGGACCACCTCAAAATGTAAATACCTAATCGCTTCTTGTTGGCATTACACAATGTTGGTGATAAGATTAACAAAAAATACTTCTTCTAATACTACTTTATGTATAAACTAACATCATAATTACATACAAGACAGTAAATCTACAGTATCTAAAATAAATTTATAAGAATCGTCCAGTCACACCATTTTCAAAGTCACATCTCATTATTTTATTCTCATGACGTAAATATTTATATTCCCATTATAAACTTTGGTAAATGTAACCTTTATATGCAAAATGTATCTCTTGGTTTATTTATGACCAAATCATAAGACCTAGCATGCTCAGTTATCTATATGAGAGCATGTATAAGTTGTAACCTTATTAACATATTATTTTATTTATAATGTGTGTTTGTTATTTCGAATTTAGTTATGTTTGCAGTTAAGATATGTTTAGAGTTATGCCATGACCGATATACGGTCATGACCGATATACGGTCATTTTATTTTATTTTGTTGTAAATTATTTTGTAAAAACTACATCAATTTGATTTAGAATGCAATCTAATCAATCGGTGTTTCACTACTAACAGTAGTAATGTGAATGTGCATTTAACAAAATTTAATGCATATACAATGTTTGTATTTATATTAACGTACCAGCAGTAACAAATAAAAATAAAGGGCAAGCTATATTTTAAAGGGATTACAGTAATGTTATTCTTAAAGTCTCACGTTGAAACAATAAAGTACTTTATTTTATTTTTACCACCACTTTATAAAAACCCAAGCATTTCTTTGCAAAAATAATTAACGATTGCCGGCACAGCAGTGAATTATTGCCGAGTTAATGAAGGTCATCATCAGGGAAGACCTTGGGCGGTCGAGATCTGTAGCCGGTCGGGGGCCGGGCCGCGTTTGCTCACTTTTTATTCCTTTTATCGTTTTCGTGATTTTCCTTTTCAGACAAAGGCCTAAACTAACGTTAAACATAATTAACCTGTTAACACAGAAGAGGCAGTAATTAATACAAACGATACAGAGATATTTTGAAACCCTTCTTTGATACTTTCTAATTTTTTGTTTGTTTCTAACATACAAACAATCATTCAAATAGTTCAAGTAATGGCAGAGCAAGACCACTAATTTACGAACTTTCTTCAACTTAGTTTTTCCGCAATTAGACACAAGCTGATTGAGTTAGAAAACTTAACAGCTCTTTCCAACAAAAAAGAACCTCAAAATTAGTTTTAGTTCTTACTTCAAATTTATGTTCATTGACCAACTATAATGTTTTTTCTGCCAAAATAACGAAACTTAACACGAGCAAAACATGTGAAGTTTTATTTTTCGATAATTGTTCGGACATGAAGTGTCCCTTTCAAGGTGGCCTACAGAGAAAGTACTGAAGATATTGTAATGCATCTCAAAGTATTCAATTGGATAATCAAGTAACTATACAGTAATGGTCTTTTAGATGTCAAACAAATTTTGTTACTTTGGTTCACTCAGTATGAATTAATTCATGGTAAAATATTGATGTTTATATGCTCAAGGTGAAAATTTCATGTAGGTCATAAAGTTAAGTCATATAAACTATTGGAGTAAATCTAAATTTATTATTACTAAATAGTCTAATAGAAAACATACAAAAATTTTATATGAGACCGATAGAATTACTGCAATATTTGACAGGTGTGAGTTGTGTGGGGGATTTAATGGCGGTTAATCTGATATAAGCTACACATCAAACGGTTAAACAGTGTGTGACGAAGAAAACCCAGCTGGAAACGAATGAGCGGCTGTAAACCTGTTAATCCCCTCACCGAATGCGACCACTGGTTGATATTTTACGAATCTTTTGCAAGCTATTGATAGAATACTTTTTGACAATTTTTATCTTACATAATATAATTAAACAACTATTTATACTAATATGTATTTAAATAAGTTTATTTTAAAATTGAGATTTGTATAAATCAGTTTCCCTTAAATCTATTACTGAAATAAATGTATAAAGAACGCTGAGCTCACAATAAATGATTAGGCTGCTTCAAAAAGTGTTTTGGCATTCATAGCAGAATGCGCTCCTATTCAGCCAGGCAATACCGGGCGAGCCCTATTCATACAGGTAATTGGTTTCCACATGAATTATAGGTTTTTAATCGAAGTTATTGCTCAGAGAGTTTACCGTTGGCGATATGACGACTGAAATCTTTTCCTTTGAAATTACGGCCAGTCTTGTTATTCAGGTTGAACACGATGAACAAATACACGATTGATTTCAAATAAGTGAACAGACGAACATAGTTACGATAGATAATTAAACTTGTGTTACAACATTTTACACAATTTTTAGGAACACTTGCACCTAAATTGCTTATCTGTGACAAATTTACAACCGTGACAGTTACAACCGGGTAACTGAAGAAGATAAGAAACAAAATAGCAAAAAGAAAAGGATCAGTTACACAGTTAATATGTTTTAATTGTTTTAATGATGAGGACACACAATTATATTTTTAATGTGTGTAATTAAAAGATGGAAATTAAAACTAATACAAGACATGATTAAATTTATCTCCTCAAACGTGACTGGATCATATCTCATTGTGTGATTTGTAAAACTATAAAAACTCTCTGCCGTTTACGGCATGTGTAAACAGCCCGCGACAAAGGATAAATGTAATAACTCAAGCTGAGCCGCAAATACAGTGGAGGAACAATGCGAACGGAGAACGGTTCAGGGCGGAGATAACGCGGCCACGTGTCACTGATAACGACTCGACGTGATCACGCCACGATCGGTCGTTGGAACAGGGCGTTCAATTGAGGCTTACGTTTACAATGCATACTTTGTTTCCAATCTAAATGGATATGTTTGATTTTAAACACTACGTTGGAAGTTTACAATCCATATGGGTATTGGGTAGGGTAAAATAAAATTGAACTTTCATTAAAATATATCGTGTATTTTTATTCATTTCCTTTTGACCGATTTTCATCTATCTTTTCCTTGTTACTTAAGATTATTTAAATAGTGGATGTTATCAGTTTTATTTTAGTCCATGCTCACGTGCAATATAAACAAAATAAACGGTATCAGTTAACTGACACATACTTTCTCCCAACAATATAAAAAAGATGTTAAAAGCTTCAAACATTAATTTCTTGATGACTCAGTTGGATAGTTACCGGCTGCGCAGGGCTCGTTTGACCCTACGCGCGTCTGTGACTTTTAACAACGTACTGCGTTTACCGCTAAACGAAATAAACGGTATCAGATAACTGACACATACTTTCTCCCAACAATATAAAAACATGTGTTAAAAGCTTTAAACATTAATGTCTAGATGATTCTTTCGGATAACTACCTGCTGAGCAGCGCGAGCTTGACCCTACGCGCATCTGTGACTTTTAACAACGTACTGCGTTTACCGCTAAACGAAAAATTGTATTTTCTCCTCAACCGCTTGACGTAGAGCAATAATTTAAAGTACTGGATTATTTAGTTTTTTGAGCTTGATTTAATGGTGATAAGTAAAATTTATTTTGAGACAACAGCTATTTTGAAAATCCAAAAAATTGATTTTTTAAACACTTTTTATTCTATAACTTTCGAACGCGCATTTTCTCGGAGATGCGGGTGGTGTCATTTTATCCACCATTTTAAGCTTAATAAACCACAAAATTTTAATCAAAATCGTTAGAGCCGTTTTTGAGAAATTTTGATTTTTGACGATTTTTTAGGGTTTTTGGGGGTAAAATACCCTTAAAAATCAAAAATTCAAAAAAATGAAAAAAACGCCTGGAATTATCGTGGATTTGGACCTATATACCAAATTTCATTAAAATCGGACCATTAGGGCATTCTCTAGCTCTGTTTACATCCTGACACACACACACACACACACACACACACACACAGACATCACTCCGAAAACCACTTTTTTGGACTCAGGGGGAACCATAATGGATAAATCCACCAACAACTCAAATTCGAAAATTTTGACGAAAACAATACTTTCTCCATATACTATGGTATAGGGGGAGAAAGTAAAATTGAATTTTCTCCGCAACCACTTGACGTAGAGCAATAATTTAAAATACTAGATTATTTAGTTTTTTGAGCTTGATTTAATGGTGATAAGTAAAATTTATTTCAAGACAACAGCTATTTTGAAAATCAAAAAAATTGATTTTTTAAACACTTTTTACTCCATAACTTTTGAACGCGCATTTTCTCGGAGATGCGGGTGGTGTCATTTTATCCACCATTTTAAGCTTAATAAACCACAAAATTTTAATCAAAATCGTTAGAGCCGTTTTTGAGAAATTTTGATTTTTGACGATTTTTGAGGGTTTTTGGGGGTAAAATACCCTTAAAAATCAAAAATTCAAAAAAATGAAAAAAACGCCTGGAATTATCGTGGATTTGGACCTATATACCAAATTTCATTAAAATCGGACCATTAGGGCATTCTCTAGCTCTGTTTACATCCTGACACACATACACACACACACACACACACACACACACACACACAGACATCACTCCGAAAACCACTTTTTTGGACTCAGGGGGAACCATAATGGATAAATCCACCAACAACTCAAATTCGAAAATTTTGACGAAAACAATACTTTCTCCATATACTATGGTATAGGGGGAGAAAGTAAAAATACAAATTTTTTTGTAAAACCTGAATTTTTTAAACTTTAAAAGAAGAGCTGTGTATTGAGAGTATGTTATTAGCACTAAAGCCTTGTCGGATGGAGCAACTAAGT
>CM061533.1:233385328-233530630 GCA_030545055.2 Neoaliturus tenellus
GTTTGCCGCCATTAAAGCTGTCGTCTGCCGGCTATTCCTCGTTTTCTACTTCTGTCGTCTATTCTCTCATAGCGTAAATTCGTAGTATTTCGGTATTTGTTTGCAATTTTGCATCTAGATGATACTGAAGATATTGAACTTACTTTTATCAAGTATAAATAAATTTTATTAAACTTTTTTTAATTAGTTTTCTGTAAAATTAAGAGTTAGGTTGGCTTTCTCATTAAATTGAAGAATCGTCAGACCTTAAAGTTTTTTAATTTTGGGAGATGGATAATGACAACATATTAAAACAAAAATTGTGGGATGGGTAAATAAAAGAACAAACAACCAAAAAATATTTTTTATTAGTACGATAATGCTCCTCTTCTTTGTCAAATTGGTATTAAAATGTCGATGTCGGTAATTAGGACATGAGATGTCGGTATTTTTTGCATTGTCGTCGGTATATTTGGTAAATTGACAAACTTGTTTTCCCGAGTTTTAGGTGCTTAAAAACGGTCAAGATTATCGTTTTTCTTAAATATTTTAATGTAATCTGAAAGTTTTTGAAATGGCGAAATTAGTTAATTCATAATACTCAAGCATTACATAACCTTTAAATGTTTTTCTGCTTATATAAAATGGAATTCAGCCTTAAGGTGTCGGTATTTGGGGCATTTACCTTATGGCTTCATATGGTCAAAATAATTTTTTATGCTAAAAATCTACTTTTAGTGTTCCCCATGGCAGCATACCTGCATACTCTACATTTATCATAAGGAGAATAGACATTTATTCCCCTATTCATGAGCTTGTGATAATATTTGTTTGACAGGTTTTTCTGGTCATTTAAAACTACTAATTTGGAAATTTGCTGAGTACGCAGGTCTGCTGCGACGGGGGTATTAATTTATATTGTACACTTAGATAGGCTACTTAATTGTTTTATATAATAGGCCTCTCATTTTAAGAAGTCGAGGAACATACGGTATACTCGCCTACGGCTCGATGGGGCTCCGCCCCCATGCCCCCATTTTGGGTTGCCCCAAATTCGTTAATTGTTCTAAGTCTTAAGAACTGAACAGGCTAATTGAGGCCTCCACCCCCAACTCTATCCTTATCTTCGCTGACTTAGTTTAATAGTTCTGGAAGTCTAAAACATTTAAGATATTCTCTTGATATTTAAAGCTTAAATTGATACTTTTCTTTTATATTTTATATTTAATGCTCATGGTATGTGTGTGTAGCTAAATTTCAGGCATCTAATTGTCATAACAGTAAATAAAAAATATTACAAAACTCAATTTTTGTGAAAGAATTTGAAAATACACCCCTTTTTTGGTGAAGAGAGTGAAATGCTACAAAATCTTAAGGGGCGAGCTTATAGAGAATCTAAAAATAATATAATGCTGACAAAAAGTATATCGGTATGGCAGTACCTTTATCGGGTTTAACAAAATCACCAAAAACTATACATAAAACAGGTTAATAATTTAGTATTTTCACAGTTTTTTTACTAACCTTGGATTGAAATCGGCCTTTGGCTGCTTCTATAGTAAAAGCTAGATATATTCAGAGTGTATACAAAATTTGAGGCATGTATGTGTTATAAAAGTAAACGATAAATATTGAAATAGAGTAATTTTGGTGAAAGAATTTCGATATTGTGAAAGTACGCCCCTCTTTACAGGTGGAGGGAGTGAGATACGGCAAAATTGCATAGGACCGAACTTGTAGAGCGTCTAAAATACAATATAATACTGGCAAAACAAATTTCAATATTGCAGTATATTTGGCAGGGTAAAGTAATTTACAAACACTTAACACGAAAAAATTTTAAGAATGTTTTGTTTTTTTTTAATTTTTTTAGACTTAATTATAATTGAGATTGGTCAATGGCTACCACTGTGGTAAGATCTAGTTGAGACCATAATGTACTAAAGTTCAAGCATCCGTGTGCCATGTTAGTAAATAAAAATATTAAAATAACGAGATTTTCTTGAAAAAATTGGTAATTTTGAAAATATGCCCCTTTTTAAGGGTGAAGGGAGTGAGATACGGAAAAATTTCACGAGACTAAACTTGTAGAGCGTCTAATTCCTGACTATGAACGTTCCCTCATATTCGAGATACATATTCAAAAGTTACAGTGTATTTAGAAAAGCCTTACATAGTGTAGATTTTACCATGAAAAAATAATTCTTTTTAAGGAGGTTAAAATTAGAAAATTCAATGTTTTGGGATTTTCTATTTGTATTGACCGTACAAACTACGTGTGTACCAAATTTCAAGTTTCTAGCTCATTCGGACTAAAATTACGATTTCTCTATTTGACCGGAACCAACTATTTGCCACTATTTATGTTCACGAAATTGGGAAAAAGTGAAAAATGTATTTTTGGATTAAACGGGAAGAAATACGGCAAAATATGTAGGAATCAAGACTCCAAAGTTTTAAAAAGATTCCCTAAAATCCGAGGAGGAACTTACTAAAAGTATGTAAATTAGTAACACCAGCCCCGACAATAGCTGAATTCATATTTTTAATAGTCTCTTAAAAGAAGGTAAGGTCCCCAATTTCGAGTTTTCGGTAACTATTCTGGTCCTGTAATAAATATGTTTTGATAGCTAATGTGTAGAAATACGGCAAAATGAAAACTGTAAGCCATTAATAAAATATTTCAGTCATATTCAGCAACATTTTTCGATAGAACCAATCGTTTAGTCAGTAGAGTGGAAAAACTGAAAACGCGATTGCACAAAAATTAGTCTGGAGATTTACGCAATTGGTGCGATGTACAACAAAAAGACACAGGACCAAAATCTAGTTCATCCAATTCAGTACCGTAGTAGTCTCAAATCTATAAATGGCCTAACCGTTTAGCCGCTAGAGCTGAAATACTAAAATTACAATTTCTCTAGTTGGCCAAAAGCCACTACTTATTTATCACAAAACTGGGAAAAAGTAAAAATTTAATTTTGAGAGTAAACGGAAAGAGATACGGCAAAGTATGTTAGAATCAAAATTGTAGACATTAAAAAGACCTATAAAAGTTGTCATTTAAACATTTTTGTAGGACAAACCATTTAGTCGCTAGGGCCCTAAATCTAAATATAAATTTCACAAAAATCAGTTTGGAGGGTTAACGGTGCGATGTACGACAAAAAGTCAAAGGACCAAAATTGGAGATCATCCAATTCCCTATCGTAATATTGCTCTCATATTTCAGATAAGACTAACCGTTAGGCCACTAGAACTGAAATACTAAAATTACGATTTCTCTAGTGGACCGGAACCGGTATTTTCCCACTACTTACGTTCACAAAATCCGGAAAAAGTAAAAATGTATTTTTTGAGTAAACGAGAAGAAATGCATTTGGCAGCTAAAGCTGAAATACTAAAATTACGATTTCTCTAGTGTCCCAGAACCGCTATTTTCCCACTACTTATGGTCATAAAATCCGGAAAGAGTGAAAAATGAATTTTGTGAGTAAACGAGAAGAGATACGGCAAAATATTTAAATGGCAAAATTGTAGATATTAAAAAGATCTATCGAAATAAATCTTTAAAAAGTTTTTACGACCATCCGTTTAGTCACTAGAGCCCGAAAACCGAAAACGGCATTTCATTAAAAACGCTCTGGAGGCTTAACGGTGCGAGATACAATAAAAAGTCACAGGACCAAAATTGTAGATAGTTAAATTCCCTATCGTAGTATTGTTCTCAGATTTTAGATAGGACGAAGCGTTTGGCCGCTAGAGCGAAAAAACTAAAATTACAATTTTGAAAATCCGCCATTTTGAATTTTTTTTGGTAGGTTAAAATAAAAAATTTGCAAGTTTAAGATTTTACACTTAGCATTGACCGTTCAGGCTAGACGTATGCCAAATTACAAGTCTCTAGCTTAAATGGTTACGTCAGAACTTCGTATTCCATATAAGTGAGTGAGTGAGTGAGTGAGTCAGTTACACATGGGGCTGTATATATTATAAGTTATAAGTTAAACGCTTCCGAATGAATGTACTTACCAAATTTTATCAAGATATGTCAATAAATAAGCAATATAGAAGGTTTTGTTAATTTCCCGTAAGAATAACATGGAAAACACAGTTTTTGGATTTTCTCGATAACCATTTAAGCTAGGTAAAAAATTCAAAATACTAGATTGTTTGTTTTTTAAGCTCTTTTAAATGGTTTAAGTTAAAATTGTTGAATTTTATAAATAAAAGTAAAAAAAGCCAAAAACCCATTTTTTACCCTTTTGAAACCCCATAAAACCCCGTTCTCATGGTCCGATCATTCTGGTTCGCGAACTCAACCTAGCAGACGCTGGCTTACACCCCTGCACCAAATTTCATCAAAATCGGAGGTTCCGTTCAAAAGTTATCGTGTTCATGGACACATACATATCTATATATATACATATATATCAATTTGAACGAACGGTGTTTTTGGCTTCTAGGGACCTCAAAACGAAAAAGTATCATGGTCCCGGGCTTAGGTCTTACCATGACTACTACCGTAATAGCGTATTCCCTATAGGGAAATTCGCTTAAATCCACAATATAATATATATAATTACGTAATCGCAGAGGTGTCCCTACATCGATACAAATGGCAGCTCCCATGAAAACGACGGTAATAGCTTATTTCTAAAGGAAATTCGCTAATATCTCGGTAACCAGTGGACGTAGAGCAATAATTAAACATACCAAATTGTTTGTTTTTTCGAGCTGAATCTAATGGTGTACACTAAAAGGTAATAAAATAAAAATATCTATGTGAAAAGTGGAAAAAAACCCACTTTTGAGGGGTAAAATCCCCCACTTTCCCTACTGAAGTTGGGCCGATCTTACTGGTTAACGAACTCATCCAAGAGAATCTAACTTTACATCCCTGTACCAAATTTCATGATGATCAGACGATTTTTGCACTAGTTATCGTGTTCACAAGCGCTCAAAATTAAAAATTCTATTTCCCATAAAGCCCATGTTAAATTTTTTAGTAAATCGTTATTTGAGCAGTTTTAAATGTGTTACCGACAAATAATCACTACGTATCCAGAAAGTACACATAAAAAGCCACAAGATAATATATATAATTATGTAATCGCAGAGGTGTCCCTACATCGATACAAACGGCAGCTCCCATGAAAACGACGGTAATAGCTTATTTCTAAAGGAAATTCGCTAATATCTCGGTAACCAGTGGAAGTAGAGCAATAATTAAACATACCAAATTGTTTGTTTTTTCGAGCTGAATCTAATGGTGTACACTAAAAGGTAATAAAATAAAAATATCTATGTGAAAAGTGGAAAAAACCCACTTTTGAGGGGTAAAATCCCCCACTTTCCCTACTGAAGTTGGGCCGATCTTACTGGTTAACGAACTCATCCAAGAGAATCTAACTTTACATGCCTGTACCAAATTTCATGATGATCAGACGATTTTTGCACTAGTTATCGTGTTCACAAGCGCTCAAAACTAAAAATTCTATTTCCCATATAAGCCCATGTTAAATTTTTTAGTAAATCGTTATTTGAGCAGTTTTAAATGTGTTACCGACAAATAATCACTACGTATCCAGAAAGTACACATAAAAAGCCACAAGATAATATATATAATTATGTAATCGCAGAGGTGTCCCTACATCGATACAAACGGCAGCTCCCATGAAAACGACGGTAATAGCTTATTTCTAAAGGAAATTCGCTAATATTCAACTGTACTGTTGCAATTTATTGAGGTTATGTGTTATGTATGGTATAACTTGTTTGTATTAAATAAGTTAAAGAATATGTAATTAATTGTACATATTGCTTAAAATATTTCTCATTCCTAATGTTTTAGGTTTGTTATAATAATATTCCAATATAATACAGAAACAAACTCAACAGCTTTTAATTTTGGCATTACAAAGTAAGGTCGGCACTCAGCAGTCGGCTGCCGTTTGCCGCCATTAAAGCTGTCGTCTGCCGGCTATTCCTCGTTTTCTACTTCTGTCGTCTATTCTCTCATAGCGTAAATTCGTAGTATTTCGGTATTTGTTTGCAATTTTGCATCTAGATGATACTGAAGATATTGAACTTACTTTTATCAAGTATAAATAAATTTTATTAAACTTTTTTTAATTAGTTTTCTGTAAAATTAAGAGTTAGGTTGGCTTTCTCATCCAATTAAAGAATCGTCAGACCTTAAAGTTTTTAATTTTGGGAGATGGATAATGACAACATATTAAAACAAAAATTGTGGGATGGGTAAATAAAAGAACAAACAACCAAAAAATATTTTTTATTAGTACGATAATGCTCCTCTTCTTTGTCAAATTGGTATTAAAATGTCGATGTCGGTAATTAGGACATGAGATGTCGGTATTTTTTGCATTGTCGTCGGTATATTTGGTAAATTGACAAACTTGTTTTCCCGAGTTTTAGGTGCTTAAAAACGGTCAAGATTATCGTTTTTCTTAAATATTTTAATGTAATCTGAAAGTTTTTGAAATGGCGAAATTAGTTAATTCATAATACTCAAGCATTACATAACCTTTAAATGTTTTTCTGCTTATATAAAATGGAATTCAGCCTTAAGGTGTCGGTATTTGGGGCATTTACCTTATGGCTTCATATGGTCAAAATAATTTTTTATGCTAAAAATCTACTTTTAGTGTTCCCCATGGCAGCATACCTGCATACTCTACATTTATCATAAGGAGAATAGACATTTATTCCCCTATTCATGAGCTTGTGATAATATTTGTTTGACAGGTTTTTCTGGTCATTTAAAACTACTAATTTGGAAATTTGCTGAGTACGCAGGTCTGCTGCGACGGGGGTATTAATTTATATTGTACACTTAGATAGGCTACTTAATTGTTTTATATAATAGGCCTCTCATTTTAAGAAGTCGAGGAACATACGGTATACTCGCCTACGGCTCGATGGGGGCTCCGCCCCCATGCCCCCATTTTGGGTTGCCCCAAATTCGTTAATTGTTCTAAGTCTTAAGAACTGAACAGGCTAATTGAGGCCTCCACCCCCAACTCTATCCTTATCTTCGCTGACTTAGTTTAATAGTTCTGGAAGTCTAAAACATTTAAGATATTCTCTTGATATTTAAAGCTTAAATTGATACTTTTCTTTTATATTTTATATTTAATGCTCATGGTATGTGTGTGTAGCTAAATTTCAGGCATCTAATTGTCATAACAGTAAATAAAAAATATTACAAAACTCAATTTTTGTGAAAGAATTTTGAAAATACACCCCTTTTTTGGTGAAGAGAGTGAAATGCTACAAAATCTTAAGGGGCGAGCTTATAGAGAATCTAAAAATAATATAATGCTGACAAAAAGTATATCGGTATGGCAGTACCTTTATCGGGTTTAACAAAATCACCAAAAACTATACATAAAACAGGTTAATAATTTAGTATTTTCACAGTTTTTTTACTAACCTTGGATTGAAATCGGCCTTTGGCTGCTTCTATAGTAAAAGCTAGATATATTCAGAGTGTATACAAAATTTGAGGCATGTATGTGTTATAAAAGTAAACGATAAATATTGAAATAGAGTAATTTTGGTGAAAGAATTTCGATATTGTGAAAGTACGCCCCTCTTTACAGGTGGAGGGGGTGAGATACGGCAAAATTGCATAGGACCGAACTTGTAGAGCGTCTAAAATACAATATAATACTGGCAAAACAAATTTCAATATTGCAGTATATTTGGCAGGGTAAAGTAATTTACAAACACTTAACACGAAAAAATTTTAAGAATGTTTTGTTTTTTTTTAATTTTTTTAGACTTAATTATAATTGAGATTGGTCAATGGCTACCACTGTGGTAAGATCTAGTTGAGACCATAATGTACTAAAGTTCAAGCATCCGTGTGCCATGTTAGTAAATAAAAATATTAAAATAACGAGATTTTCTTGAAAAAATTGGTAATTTTGAAAGTATGCCCCTTTTTAAGGGTGAAGGGAGTGAGATACGGAAAAATTTCACGAGACTAAACTTGTAGAGCGTCTAATTCCTGACTATGAACGTTCCCTCATATTCGAGATACATATTCAAAAGTTACAGTGTATTTAGAAAAGCCTTACATAGTGTAGATTTTACCATGAAAAAATAATTTTTTTTAAGGAGGTTAAAATTAGAAAATTCAATGTTTTGGGATTTTCTATTTGTATTGACCGTACAAACTACGTGTGTACCAAATTTCAAGTTTCTAGCTCATTCGGACTAAAATTACGATTTCTCTATTTGACCGGAACCAACTATTTGCCACTATTTATGTTCACGAAATTGGGAAAAAGTGAAAAATGTATTTTTGGATTAAACGGGAAGAAATACGGCAAAATATGTAGGAATCAAGACTCCAAAGTTTTAAAAAGATTCCCTAAAATCCGAGGAGGAACTTACTAAAAGTATGTAAATTAGTAACACCAGCCCCGACAATAGCTGAATTCATATTTTTAATAGTCTCTTAAAAGAAGGTAAGGTCCCCAATTTCGAGTTTTCGGTAACTATTCTGGTCCTGTAATAAATATGTTTTGATAGCTAATGTGTAGAAATACGGCAAAATGAAAACTGTAAGCCATTAATAAAATATTTCAGTCATATTCAGCAACATTTTTCGATAGAACCAATCGTTTAGTCAGTAGAGTGGAAAAACTGAAAACGCGATTGCACAAAAATTAGTCTGGAGATTTACGCAATTGGTGCGATGTACAACAAAAAGACACAGGACCAAAATCTAGTTCATCCAATTCAGTACCGTAGTAGTCTCAAATCTATAAATGGCCTAACCGTTTAGCCGCTAGAGCTGAAATACTAAAATTACAATTTCTCTAGTTGGCCAAAAGCCACTACTTATTTATCACAAAACTGGGAAAAAGTAAAAATTTAATTTTGAGAGTAAACGGAAAGAGATACGGCAAAGTATGTTAGAATCAAAATTGTAGACATTAAAAAGACCTATAAAAGTTGTCATTTAAACATTTTTGTAGGACAAACCATTTAGTCGCTAGGGCCCTAAATCTAAATATAAATTTCACAAAAATCAGTTTGGAGGGTTAACGGTGCGATGTACGACAAAAAGTCAAAGGACCAAAATTGGAGATCATCCAATTCCCTATCGTAATATTGCTCTCATATTTCAGATAAGACTAACCGTTAGGCCACTAGAACTGAAATACTAAAATTACGATTTCTCTAGTGGACCGGAACCGGTATTTTCCCACTACTTACGTTCACAAAATCCGGAAAAAGTAAAAATGTATTTTTTGAGTAAACGAGAAGAAATGCATTTGGCAGCTAAAGCTGAAATACTAAAATTACGATTTCTCTAGTGTCCCAGAACCGCTATTTTCCCACTACTTATGGTCATAAAATCCGGAAAGAGTGAAAAATGAATTTTGTGAGTAAACGAGAAGAGATACGGCAAAATATTTAAATGGCAAAATTGTAGATATTAAAAAGATCTATCGAAATAAATCTTTAAAAAGTTTTTACGACCATCCGTTTAGTCACTAGAGCCCGAAAACCGAAAACGGCATTTCATTAAAAACGCTCTGGAGGCTTAACGGTGCGAGGTACAATAAAAAGTCACAGGACCAAAATTGTAGATAGTTAAATTCCCTATCGTAGTATTGTTCTCAGATTTTAGATAGGACGAAGCGTTTGGCCGCTAGAGCGAAAAAACTAAAATTACAATTTCGAAAATCCGCCATTTTGAATTTTTTTTGGTAGGTTAAAATAAAAAATTTGCAAGTTTAAGATTTTACACTTAGCATTGACCGTTCAGGCTAGACGTATGCCAAATTACAAGTCTCTAGCTTAAATGGTTACGTCAGAACTTCGTATTCCATATAAGTGAGTGAGTGAGTCAGTTACACATGGGGCTGTATATATTATATAAGTTATAAGTTAAACGCTTCCGAATGAATGTACTTACCAAATTTTATCAAGATATGTCAATAAATAAGCAATATAGAAGGTTTTGTTAATTTCCCGTAAGAATAACATGGAAAACACAGTTTTTGGATTTTCTCGATAACCATTTAAGCTAGGTAAAAAATTCAAAATACTAGATTGTTTGTTTTTTAAGCTCTTTTAAATGGTTTAAGTTAAAATTGTTGAATTTTATAAATAAAAGTAAAAAAAGCCAAAAACCCATTTTTTACCCTTTTGAAACCCCATAAAACCCCGTTCTCATGGTCCGATCATTCTGGTTCGCGAACTCAACCTAGCAGACGCTGGCTTACACCCCTGCACCAAATTTCATCAAAATCGGAGGTTCCGTTCAAAAGTTATCGTGTTCATGGACACATACATATCTATATATATACATATATATCAATTTGAACGAACGGTGTTTTTGGCTTCTAGGGACCTCAAAACGAAAAAGTATCATGGTCCCGGGCTTAGGTCTTACCATGACTACTACCGTAATAGCGTATTCCCTATAGGGAAATTCGCTTAAATCCACAATATAATATATATAATTACGTAATCGCAGAGGTGTCCCTACATCGATACAAATGGCAGCTCCCATGAAAACGACGGTAATAGCTTATTTCTAAAGGAAATTCGCTAATATCTCGGTAACCAGTGGACGTAGAGCAATAATTAAACATACCAAATTGTTTGTTTTTTCGAGCTGAATCTAATGGTGTACACTAAAAGGTAATAAAATAAAAATATCTATGTGAAAAGTGGAAAAAAACCCACTTTTGAGGGGTAAAATCCCCCACTTTCCCTACTGAAGTTGGGCCGATCTTACTGGTTAACGAACTCATCCAAGAGAATCTAACTTTACATCCCTGTACCAAATTTCATGATGATCAGACGATTTTTGCACTAGTTATCGTGTTCACAAGCGCTCAAAATTAAAAATTCTATTTCCCATAAAGCCCATGTTAAATTTTTTAGTAAATCGTTATTTGAGCAGTTTTAAATGTGTTACCGACAAATAATCACTACGTATCCAGAAAGTACACATAAAAAGCCACAAGATAATATATATAATTATGTAATCGCAGAGGTGTCCCTACATCGATACAAACGGCAGCTCCCATGAAAACGACGGTAATAGCTTATTTCTAAAGGAAATTCGCTAATATCTCGGTAACCAGTGGAAGTAGAGCAATAATTAAACATACCAAATTGTTTGTTTTTTCGAGCTGAATCTAATGGTGTACACTAAAAGGTAATAAAATAAAAATATCTATGTGAAAAGTGGAAAAAACCCACTTTTGAGGGGTAAAATCCCCCACTTTCCCTACTGAAGTTGGGCCGATCTTACTGGTTAACGAACTCATCCAAGAGAATCTAACTTTACATGCCTGTACCAAATTTCATGATGATCAGACGATTTTTGCACTAGTTATCGTGTTCACAAGCGCTCAAAACTAAAAATTCTATTTCCCATATAAGCCCATGTTAAATTTTTTAGTAAATCGTTATTTGAGCAGTTTTAAATGTGTTACCGACAAATAATCACTACGTATCCAGAAAGTACACATAAAAAGCCACAAGATAATATATATAATTATGTAATCGCAGAGGTGTCCCTACATCGATACAAACGGCAGCTCCCATGAAAACGACGGTAATAGCTTATTTCTAAAGGAAATTCGCTAATATTCAACTGTACTGTTGCAATTTATTGAGGTTATGTGTTATGTATGGTATAACTTGTTTGTATTAAATAAGTTAAAGAATATGTAATTAATTGTACATATTGCTTAAAATATTTCTCATTCCTAATGTTTTAGGTTTGTTATAATAATATTCCAATATAATACAGAAACAAACTCAACAGCTTTTAATTTTGGCATTACAAAGTAAGGTCGGCACTCAGCAGTCGGCTGCCGTTTGCCGCCATTAAAGCTGTCGTCTGCCGGCTATTCCTCGTTTTCTACTTCTGTCGTCTATTCTCTCATAGCGTAAATTCGTAGTATTTCGGTATTTGTTTGCAATTTTGCATCTAGATGATACTGAAGATATTGAACTTACTTTTATCAAGTATAAATAAATTTTATTAAACTTTTTTTAATTAGTTTTCTGTAAAATTAAGAGTTAGGTTGGCTTTCTCATCCAATTAAAGAATCGTCAGACCTTAAAGTTTTTAATTTTGGGAGATGGATAATGACAACATATTAAAACAAAAATTGTGGGATGGGTAAATAAAAGAACAAACAACCAAAAAATATTTTTTATTAGTACGATAATGCTCCTCTTCTTTGTCAAATTGGTATTAAAATGTCGATGTCGGTAATTAGGACATGAGATGTCGGTATTTTTTGCATTGTCGTCGGTATATTTGGTAAATTGACAAACTTGTTTTCCCGAGTTTTAGGTGCTTAAAAACGGTCAAGATTATCGTTTTTCTTAAATATTTTAATGTAATCTGAAAGTTTTTGAAATGGCGAAATTAGTTAATTCATAATACTCAAGCATTACATAACCTTTAAATGTTTTTCTGCTTATATAAAATGGAATTCAGCCTTAAGGTGTCGGTATTTGGGGCATTTACCTTATGGCTTCATATGGTCAAAATAATTTTTTATGCTAAAAATCTACTTTTAGTGTTCCCCATGGCAGCATACCTGCATACTCTACATTTATCATAAGGAGAATAGACATTTATTCCCCTATTCATGAGCTTGTGATAATATTTGTTTGACAGGTTTTTCTGGTCATTTAAAACTACTAATTTGGAAATTTGCTGAGTACGCAGGTCTGCTGCGACGGGGGTATTAATTTATATTGTACACTTAGATAGGCTACTTAATTGTTTTATATAATAGGCCTCTCATTTTAAGAAGTCGAGGAACATACGGTATACTCGCCTACGGCTCGATGGGGGCTCCGCCCCCATGCCCCCATTTTGGGTTGCCCCAAATTCGTTAATTGTTCTAAGTCTTAAGAACTGAACAGGCTAATTGAGGCCTCCACCCCCAACTCTATCCTTATCTTCGCTGACTTAGTTTAATAGTTCTGGAAGTCTAAAACATTTAAGATATTCTCTTGATATTTAAAGCTTAAATTGATACTTTTCTTTTATATTTTATATTTAATGCTCATGGTATGTGTGTGTAGCTAAATTTCAGGCATCTAATTGTCATAACAGTAAATAAAAAATATTACAAAACTCAATTTTTGTGAAAGAATTTTGAAAATACACCCCTTTTTTGGTGAAGAGAGTGAAATGCTACAAAATCTTAAGGGGCGAGCTTATAGAGAATCTAAAAATAATATAATGCTGACAAAAAGTATATCGGTATGGCAGTACCTTTATCGGGTTTAACAAAATCACCAAAAACTATACATAAAACAGGTTAATAATTTAGTATTTTCACAGTTTTTTTACTAACCTTGGATTGAAATCGGCCTTTGGCTGCTTCTATAGTAAAAGCTAGATATATTCAGAGTGTATACAAAATTTGAGGCATGTATGTGTTATAAAAGTAAACGATAAATATTGAAATAGAGTAATTTTGGTGAAAGAATTTCGATATTGTGAAAGTACGCCCCTCTTTACAGGTGGAGGGGGTGAGATACGGCAAAATTGCATAGGACCGAACTTGTAGAGCGTCTAAAATACAATATAATACTGGCAAAACAAATTTCAATATTGCAGTATATTTGGCAGGGTAAAGTAATTTACAAACACTTAACACGAAAAAATTTTAAGAATGTTTTGTTTTTTTTTAATTTTTTTAGACTTAATTATAATTGAGATTGGTCAATGGCTACCACTGTGGTAAGATCTAGTTGAGACCATAATGTACTAAAGTTCAAGCATCCGTGTGCCATGTTAGTAAATAAAAATATTAAAATAACGAGATTTTCTTGAAAAAATTGGTAATTTTGAAAGTATGCCCCTTTTTAAGGGTGAAGGGAGTGAGATACGGAAAAATTTCACGAGACTAAACTTGTAGAGCGTCTAATTCCTGACTATGAACGTTCCCTCATATTCGAGATACATATTCAAAAGTTACAGTGTATTTAGAAAAGCCTTACATAGTGTAGATTTTACCATGAAAAAATAATTTTTTTTAAGGAGGTTAAAATTAGAAAATTCAATGTTTTGGGATTTTCTATTTGTATTGACCGTACAAACTACGTGTGTACCAAATTTCAAGTTTCTAGCTCATTCGGACTAAAATTACGATTTCTCTATTTGACCGGAACCAACTATTTGCCACTATTTATGTTCACGAAATTGGGAAAAAGTGAAAAATGTATTTTTGGATTAAACGGGAAGAAATACGGCAAAATATGTAGGAATCAAGACTCCAAAGTTTTAAAAAGATTCCCTAAAATCCGAGGAGGAACTTACTAAAAGTATGTAAATTAGTAACACCAGCCCCGACAATAGCTGAATTCATATTTTTAATAGTCTCTTAAAAGAAGGTAAGGTCCCCAATTTCGAGTTTTCGGTAACTATTCTGGTCCTGTAATAAATATGTTTTGATAGCTAATGTGTAGAAATACGGCAAAATGAAAACTGTAAGCCATTAATAAAATATTTCAGTCATATTCAGCAACATTTTTCGATAGAACCAATCGTTTAGTCAGTAGAGTGGAAAAACTGAAAACGCGATTGCACAAAAATTAGTCTGGAGATTTACGCAATTGGTGCGATGTACAACAAAAAGACACAGGACCAAAATCTAGTTCATCCAATTCAGTACCGTAGTAGTCTCAAATCTATAAATGGCCTAACCGTTTAGCCGCTAGAGCTGAAATACTAAAATTACAATTTCTCTAGTTGGCCAAAAGCCACTACTTATTTATCACAAAACTGGGAAAAAGTAAAAATTTAATTTTGAGAGTAAACGGAAAGAGATACGGCAAAGTATGTTAGAATCAAAATTGTAGACATTAAAAAGACCTATAAAAGTTGTCATTTAAACATTTTTGTAGGACAAACCATTTAGTCGCTAGGGCCCTAAATCTAAATATAAATTTCACAAAAATCAGTTTGGAGGGTTAACGGTGCGATGTACGACAAAAAGTCAAAGGACCAAAATTGGAGATCATCCAATTCCCTATCGTAATATTGCTCTCATATTTCAGATAAGACTAACCGTTAGGCCACTAGAACTGAAATACTAAAATTACGATTTCTCTAGTGGACCGGAACCGGTATTTTCCCACTACTTACGTTCACAAAATCCGGAAAAAGTAAAAATGTATTTTTTGAGTAAACGAGAAGAAATGCATTTGGCAGCTAAAGCTGAAATACTAAAATTACGATTTCTCTAGTGTCCCAGAACCGCTATTTTCCCACTACTTATGGTCATAAAATCCGGAAAGAGTGAAAAATGAATTTTGTGAGTAAACGAGAAGAGATACGGCAAAATATTTAAATGGCAAAATTGTAGATATTAAAAAGATCTATCGAAATAAATCTTTAAAAAGTTTTTACGACCATCCGTTTAGTCACTAGAGCCCGAAAACCGAAAACGGCATTTCATTAAAAACGCTCTGGAGGCTTAACGGTGCGAGGTACAATAAAAAGTCACAGGACCAAAATTGTAGATAGTTAAATTCCCTATCGTAGTATTGTTCTCAGATTTTAGATAGGACGAAGCGTTTGGCCGCTAGAGCGAAAAAACTAAAATTACAATTTCGAAAATCCGCCATTTTGAATTTTTTTTGGTAGGTTAAAATAAAAAATTTGCAAGTTTAAGATTTTACACTTAGCATTGACCGTTCAGGCTAGACGTATGCCAAATTACAAGTCTCTAGCTTAAATGGTTACGTCAGAACTTCGTATTCCATATAAGTGAGTGAGTGAGTCAGTTACACATGGGGCTGTATATATTATAAGTTATAAGTTAAACGCTTCCGAATGAATGTACTTACCAAATTTTATCAAGATATGTCAATAAATAAGCAATATAGAAGGTTTTGTTAATTTCCCGTAAGAATAACATGGAAAACACAGTTTTTGGATTTTCTCGATAACCATTTAAGCTAGGTAAAAAATTCAAAATACTAGATTGTTTGTTTTTTAAGCTCTTTTAAATGGTTTAAGTTAAAATTGTTGAATTTTATAAATAAAAGTAAAAAAAGCCAAAAACCCATTTTTTACCCTTTTGAAACCCCATAAAACCCCGTTCTCATGGTCCGATCATTCTGGTTCGCGAACTCAACCTAGCAGACGCTGGCTTACACCCCTGCACCAAATTTCATCAAAATCGGAGGTTCCGTTCAAAAGTTATCGTGTTCATGGACACATACATATCTATATATATACATATATATCAATTTGAACGAACGGTGTTTTTGGCTTCTAGGGACCTCAAAACGAAAAAGTATCATGGTCCCGGGCTTAGGTCTTACCATGACTACTACCGTAATAGCGTATTCCCTATAGGGAAATTCGCTTAAATCCACAATATAATATATATAATTACGTAATCGCAGAGGTGTCCCTACATCGATACAAATGGCAGCTCCCATGAAAACGACGGTAATAGCTTATTTCTAAAGGAAATTCGCTAATATCTCGGTAACCAGTGGACGTAGAGCAATAATTAAACATACCAAATTGTTTGTTTTTTCGAGCTGAATCTAATGGTGTACACTAAAAGGTAATAAAATAAAAATATCTATGTGAAAAGTGGAAAAAAACCCACTTTTGAGGGGTAAAATCCCCCACTTTCCCTACTGAAGTTGGGCCGATCTTACTGGTTAACGAACTCATCCAAGAGAATCTAACTTTACATCCCTGTACCAAATTTCATGATGATCAGACGATTTTTGCACTAGTTATCGTGTTCACAAGCGCTCAAAATTAAAAATTCTATTTCCCATAAAGCCCATGTTAAATTTTTTAGTAAATCGTTATTTGAGCAGTTTTAAATGTGTTACCGACAAATAATCACTACGTATCCAGAAAGTACACATAAAAAGCCACAAGATAATATATATAATTATGTAATCGCAGAGGTGTCCCTACATCGATACAAACGGCAGCTCCCATGAAAACGACGGTAATAGCTTATTTCTAAAGGAAATTCGCTAATATCTCGGTAACCAGTGGAAGTAGAGCAATAATTAAACATACCAAATTGTTTGTTTTTTCGAGCTGAATCTAATGGTGTACACTAAAAGGTAATAAAATAAAAATATCTATGTGAAAAGTGGAAAAAACCCACTTTTGAGGGGTAAAATCCCCCACTTTCCCTACTGAAGTTGGGCCGATCTTACTGGTTAACGAACTCATCCAAGAGAATCTAACTTTACATGCCTGTACCAAATTTCATGATGATCAGACGATTTTTGCACTAGTTATCGTGTTCACAAGCGCTCAAAACTAAAAATTCTATTTCCCATATAAGCCCATGTTAAATTTTTTAGTAAATCGTTATTTGAGCAGTTTTAAATGTGTTACCGACAAATAATCACTACGTATCCAGAAAGTACACATAAAAAGCCACAAGATAATATATATAATTATGTAATCGCAGAGGTGTCCCTACATCGATACAAACGGCAGCTCCCATGAAAACGACGGTAATAGCTTATTTCTAAAGGAAATTCGCTAATATTCAACTGTACTGTTGCAATTTATTGAGGTTATGTGTTATGTATGGTATAACTTGTTTGTATTAAATAAGTTAAAGAATATGTAATTAATTGTACATATTGCTTAAAATATTTCTCATTCCTAATGTTTTAGGTTTGTTATAATAATATTCCAATATAATACAGAAACAAACTCAACAGCTTTTAATTTTGGCATTACAAAGTAAGGTCGGCACTCAGCAGTCGGCTGCCGTTTGCCGCCATTAAAGCTGTCGTCTGCCGGCTATTCCTCGTTTTCTACTTCTGTCGTCTATTCTCTCATAGCGTAAATTCGTAGTATTTCGGTATTTGTTTGCAATTTTGCATCTAGATGATACTGAAGATATTGAACTTACTTTTATCAAGTATAAATAAATTTTATTAAACTTTTTTTAATTAGTTTTCTGTAAAATTAAGAGTTAGGTTGGCTTTCTCATCCAATTAAAGAATCGTCAGACCTTAAAGTTTTTAATTTTGGGAGATGGATAATGACAACATATTAAAACAAAAATTGTGGGATGGGTAAATAAAAGAACAAACAACCAAAAAATATTTTTTATTAGTACGATAATGCTCCTCTTCTTTGTCAAATTGGTATTAAAATGTCGATGTCGGTAATTAGGACATGAGATGTCGGTATTTTTTGCATTGTCGTCGGTATATTTGGTAAATTGACAAACTTGTTTTCCCGAGTTTTAGGTGCTTAAAAACGGTCAAGATTATCGTTTTTCTTAAATATTTTAATGTAATCTGAAAGTTTTTGAAATGGCGAAATTAGTTAATTCATAATACTCAAGCATTACATAACCTTTAAATGTTTTTCTGCTTATATAAAATGGAATTCAGCCTTAAGGTGTCGGTATTTGGGGCATTTACCTTATGGCTTCATATGGTCAAAATAATTTTTTATGCTAAAAATCTACTTTTAGTGTTCCCCATGGCAGCATACCTGCATACTCTACATTTATCATAAGGAGAATAGACATTTATTCCCCTATTCATGAGCTTGTGATAATATTTGTTTGACAGGTTTTTCTGGTCATTTAAAACTACTAATTTGGAAATTTGCTGAGTACGCAGGTCTGCTGCGACGGGGGTATTAATTTATATTGTACACTTAGATAGGCTACTTAATTGTTTTATATAATAGGCCTCTCATTTTAAGAAGTCGAGGAACATACGGTATACTCGCCTACGGCTCGATGGGGGCTCCGCCCCCATGCCCCCATTTTGGGTTGCCCCAAATTCGTTAATTGTTCTAAGTCTTAAGAACTGAACAGGCTAATTGAGGCCTCCACCCCCAACTCTATCCTTATCTTCGCTGACTTAGTTTAATAGTTCTGGAAGTCTAAAACATTTAAGATATTCTCTTGATATTTAAAGCTTAAATTGATACTTTTCTTTTATATTTTATATTTAATGCTCATGGTATGTGTGTGTAGCTAAATTTCAGGCATCTAATTGTCATAACAGTAAATAAAAAATATTACAAAACTCAATTTTTGTGAAAGAATTTTGAAAATACACCCCTTTTTTGGTGAAGAGAGTGAAATGCTACAAAATCTTAAGGGGCGAGCTTATAGAGAATCTAAAAATAATATAATGCTGACAAAAAGTATATCGGTATGGCAGTACCTTTATCGGGTTTAACAAAATCACCAAAAACTATACATAAAACAGGTTAATAATTTAGTATTTTCACAGTTTTTTTACTAACCTTGGATTGAAATCGGCCTTTGGCTGCTTCTATAGTAAAAGCTAGATATATTCAGAGTGTATACAAAATTTGAGGCATGTATGTGTTATAAAAGTAAACGATAAATATTGAAATAGAGTAATTTTGGTGAAAGAATTTCGATATTGTGAAAGTACGCCCCTCTTTACAGGTGGAGGGGGTGAGATACGGCAAAATTGCATAGGACCGAACTTGTAGAGCGTCTAAAATACAATATAATACTGGCAAAACAAATTTCAATATTGCAGTATATTTGGCAGGGTAAAGTAATTTACAAACACTTAACACGAAAAAATTTTAAGAATGTTTTGTTTTTTTTTAATTTTTTTAGACTTAATTATAATTGAGATTGGTCAATGGCTACCACTGTGGTAAGATCTAGATGAGACCATAATGTACTAAAGTTCAAGCATCCGTGTGCCATGTTAGTAAATAAAAATATTAAAATAACGAGATTTTCTTGAAAAAATTGGTAATTTTGAAAGTATGCCCCTTTTTAAGGGTGAAGGGAGTGAGATACGGAAAAATTTCACGAGACTAAACTTGTAGAGCGTCTAATTCCTGACTATGAACGTTCCCTCATATTCGAGATACATATTCAAAAGTTACAGTGTATTTAGAAAAGCCTTACATAGTGTAGATTTTACCATGAAAAAATAATTTTTTTTAAGGAGGTTAAAATTAGAAAATTCAATGTTTTGGGATTTTCTATTTGTATTGACCGTACAAACTACGTGTGTACCAAATTTCAAGTTTCTAGCTCATTCGGACTAAAATTACGATTTCTCTATTTGACCGGAACCAACTATTTGCCACTATTTATGTTCACGAAATTGGGAAAAAGTGAAAAATGTATTTTTGGATTAAACGGGAAGAAATACGGCAAAATATGTAGGAATCAAGACTCCAAAGTTTTAAAAAGATTCCCTAAAATCCGAGGAGGAACTTACTAAAAGTATGTAAATTAGTAACACCAGCCCCGACAATAGCTGAATTCATATTTTTAATAGTCTCTTAAAAGAAGGTAAGGTCCCCAATTTCGAGTTTTCGGTAACTATTCTGGTCCTGTAATAAATATGTTTTGATAGCTAATGTGTAGAAATACGGCAAAATGAAAACTGTAAGCCATTAATAAAATATTTCAGTCATATTCAGCAACATTTTTCGATAGAACCAATCGTTTAGTCAGTAGAGTGGAAAAACTGAAAACGCGATTGCACAAAAATTAGTCTGGAGATTTACGCAATTGGTGCGATGTACAACAAAAAGACACAGGACCAAAATCTAGTTCATCCAATTCAGTACCGTAGTAGTCTCAAATCTATAAATGGCCTAACCGTTTAGCCGCTAGAGCTGAAATACTAAAATTACAATTTCTCTAGTTGGCCAAAAGCCACTACTTATTTATCACAAAACTGGGAAAAAGTAAAAATTTAATTTTGAGAGTAAACGGAAAGAGATACGGCAAAGTATGTTAGAATCAAAATTGTAGACATTAAAAAGACCTATAAAAGTTGTCATTTAAACATTTTTGTAGGACAAACCATTTAGTCGCTAGGGCCCTAAATCTAAATATAAATTTCACAAAAATCAGTTTGGAGGGTTAACGGTGCGATGTACGACAAAAAGTCAAAGGACCAAAATTGGAGATCATCCAATTCCCTATCGTAATATTGCTCTCATATTTCAGATAAGACTAACCGTTAGGCCACTAGAACTGAAATACTAAAATTACGATTTCTCTAGTGGACCGGAACCGGTATTTTCCCACTACTTACGTTCACAAAATCCGGAAAAAGTAAAAATGTATTTTTTGAGTAAACGAGAAGAAATGCATTTGGCAGCTAAAGCTGAAATACTAAAATTACGATTTCTCTAGTGTCCCAGAACCGCTATTTTCCCACTACTTATGGTCATAAAATCCGGAAAGAGTGAAAAATGAATTTTGTGAGTAAACGAGAAGAGATACGGCAAAATATTTAAATGGCAAAATTGTAGATATTAAAAAGATCTATCGAAATAAATCTTTAAAAAGTTTTTACGACCATCCGTTTAGTCACTAGAGCCCGAAAACCGAAAACGGCATTTCATTAAAAACGCTCTGGAGGCTTAACGGTGCGAGGTACAATAAAAAGTCACAGGACCAAAATTGTAGATAGTTAAATTCCCTATCGTAGTATTGTTCTCAGATTTTAGATAGGACGAAGCGTTTGGCCGCTAGAGCGAAAAAACTAAAATTACAATTTCGAAAATCCGCCATTTTGAATTTTTTTTGGTAGGTTAAAATAAAAAATTTGCAAGTTTAAGATTTTACACTTAGCATTGACCGTTCAGGCTAGACGTATGCCAAATTACAAGTCTCTAGCTTAAATGGTTACGTCAGAACTTCGTATTCCATATAAGTGAGTGAGTGAGTCAGTTACACATGGGGCTGTATATATTATAAGTTATAAGTTAAACGCTTCCGAATGAATGTACTTACCAAATTTTATCAAGATATGTCAATAAATAAGCAATATAGAAGGTTTTGTTAATTTCCCGTAAGAATAACATGGAAAACACAGTTTTTGGATTTTCTCGATAACCATTTAAGCTAGGTAAAAAATTCAAAATACTAGATTGTTTGTTTTTTAAGCTCTTTTAAATGGTTTAAGTTAAAATTGTTGAATTTTATAAATAAAAGTAAAAAAAGCCAAAAACCCATTTTTTACCCTTTTGAAACCCCATAAAACCCCGTTCTCATGGTCCGATCATTCTGGTTCGCGAACTCAACCTAGCAGACGCTGGCTTACACCCCTGCACAAAATTTCATCAAAATCGGAGGTTCCGTTCAAAAGTTATCGTGTTCATGGACACATACATATCTATATATATATATACATATATATCAATTTGAACGAACGGTGTTTTTGGCTTCTAGGGACCTCAAAACAAAAAAGTATCATGGTCCCGGGCTTAGGTCTTACCATGACTACTACCGTAATAGCGTATTCCCTATAGGGAAATTCGCTTAAATCCACAATATAATATATATAATTACGTAATCGCAGAGGTGTCCCTACATCGATACAAATGGCAGCTCCCATGAAAACGACGGTAATAGCTTATTTCTAAAGGAAATTCGCTAATATCTCGGTAACCAGTGGACGTAGAGCAATAATTAAACATACCAAATTGTTTGTTTTTTCGAGCTGAATCTAATGGTGTACACTAAAAGGTAATAAAATAAAAATATCTATGTGAAAAGTGGAAAAAAACCCACTTTTGAGGGGTAAAATCCCCCACTTTCCCTACTGAAGTTGGGCCGATCTTACTGGTTAACGAACTCATCCAAGAGAATCTAACTTTACATCCCTGTACCAAATTTCATGATGATCAGACGATTTTTGCACTAGTTATCGTGTTCACAAGCGCTCAAAATTAAAAATTCTATTTCCCATAAAGCCCATGTTAAATTTTTTAGTAAATCGATATTTGAGCAGTTTTAAATGTGTTACCGACAAATAATCACTACGTATCCAGAAAGTACACATAAAAAGCCACAAGATAATATATATAATTATGTAATCGCAGAGGTGTCCCTACATCGATACAAACGGCAGCTCCCATGAAAACGACGGTAATAGCTTATTTCTAAAGGAAATTCGCTAATATCTCGGTAACCAGTGGAAGTAGAGCAATAATTAAACATACCAAATTGTTTGTTTTTTCGAGCTGAATCTAATGGTGTACACTAAAAGGTAATAAAATAAAAATATCTATGTGAAAAGTGGAAAAAACCCACTTTTGAGGGGTAAAATCCCCCACTTTCCCTACTGAAGTTGGGCCGATCTTACTGGTTAACGAACTCATCCAAGAGAATCTAACTTTACATGCCTGTACCAAATTTCATGATGATCAGACGATTTTTGCACTAGTTATCGTGTTCACAAGCGCTCAAAATTAAAAATTCTATTTCCCATATAAGCCCATGTTAAATTTTTTAGTATTTCCCATATAAGCCCATGTTAAATTTTTTAGTAAATCGTTATTTGAGCAGTTTTAAATGTGTTACCGACAAATAATCACTACGTATCCAGAAAGTACACATAAAAAGCCACAAGATAATATATATAATTATGTAATCGCAGAGGTGTCCCTACATCGATACAAACGGCAGCTCCCATGAAAACGACGGTAATAGCTTATTTCTAAAGGAAATTCGCTAATATCTCGGTAACCAGTGGAAGTAGAGCAATAATTAAACATACCAAATTGTTTGTTTTTTCGAGCTGAATCTAATGGTGTACACTAAAAGGTAATAAAATAAAAATATCTATGTGAAAAGTGGAAAAAACCCACTTTTGAGGGGTAAAATCCCCCACTTTCCCTACTGAAGTTGGGCCGATCTTACTGGTTAACGAACTCATCCAAGAGAATCTAACTTTACATGCCTGTACCAAATTTCATGATGATCAGACGATTTTTGCACTAGTTATCGTGTTCACAAGCGCTCAAAATTAAAAATTCTATTTCCCATATAAGCCCATGTTAAATTTTTTAGTAAATCGTTATTTGAGCAGTTTTAAATGTGTTACCGACAAATAATCACTACGTATCCAGAAAGTACACATAAAAAGCCACAAGATAATATATATAATTATGTAATCGCAGAGGTGTCCCTACATCGATACAAACGGCAGCTCCCATGAAAACGACGGTAATAGCTTATTTCTAAAGGAAATTCGCTAATATTCAACTGTACTGTTGCAATTTATTGAGGTTATGTGTTATGTATGGTATAACTTGTTTGTATTAAATAAGTTAAAGAATATGTAATTAATTGTACATATTGCATAAAATATTTCTCATTCCTAATGTTTTAGGTTTGTTATAATAATATTCCAATATAATACAGAAACAAACTCAACAGCTTTTAATTTTGGCATTACAAAGTAAGGTCGGCACTCAGCAGTCGGCTGCCGTTTGCCGCCATTAAAGCTGTCGTCTGCCGGCTATTCCTCGTTTTCTACTTCTGTCGTCTATTCTCTCATAGCGTAAATTCGTAGTATTTCGGTATTTGTTTGCAATTTTGCATCTAGATGATACTGAAGATATTGAACTTACTTTTATCAAGTATAAATAAATTTTATTAAACTTTTTTTAATTAGTTTTCTGTAAAATTAAGAGTTAGGTTGGCTTTCTCATCCAATTGAAGAATCGTCAGACCTTAAAGTTTTTAATTTTGGGAGATGGATAATGACAACATATTAAAACAAAAATTGTGGGATGGGTAAATAAAAGAACAAACAACCAAAAAATATTTTTTATTAGTACGATAATGCTCCTCTTCTTTGTCAAATTGGTATTAAAATGTCGATGTCGGTAATTAGGACATGAGATGTCGGTATTTTTTGCATTGTCGTCGGTATATTTGGTAAATTGACAAACTTGTTTTCCCGAGTTTTAGGTGCTTAAAAACGGTCAAGATTATCGTTTTTCTTAAATATTTTAATGTAATCTGAAAGTTTTTGAAATGGCGAAATTAGTTAATTCATAATACTCAAGCATTACATAACCTTTAAATGTTTTTCTGCTTATATAAAATGGAATTCAGCCTTAAGGTGTCGGTATTTGGGGCATTTACCTTATGGCTTCATATGGTCAAAATAATTTTTTATGCTAAAAATCTACTTTTAGTGTTCCCCATGGCAGCATACCTGCATACTCTACATTTATCATAAGGAGAATAGACATTTATTCCCCTATTCATGAGCTTGTGATAATATTTGTTTGACAGGTTTTTCTGGTCATTTAAAACTACTAATTTGGAAATTTGCTGAGTACGCAGGTCTGCTGCGACGGGGGTATTAATTTATATTGTACACTTAGATAGGCTACTTAATTGTTTTATATAATAGGCCTCTCATTTTAAGAAGTCGAGGAACATACGGTATACTCGCCTACGGCTCGATGGGGGCTCCGCCCCCATGCCCCCATTTTGGGTTGCCCCAAATTCGTTAATTGTTCTAAGTCTTAAGAACTGAACAGGCTAATTGAGGCCTCCACCCCCAACTCTATCCTTATCTTCGCTGACTTAGTTTAATAGTTCTGGAAGTCTAAAACATTTAAGATATTCTCTTGATATTTAAAGCTTAAATTGATACTTTTCTTTTATATTTTATATTTAATGCTCATGGTATGTGTGTGTAGCTAAATTTCAGGCATCTAATTGTCATAACAGTAAATAAAAAATATTACAAAACTCAATTTTTGTGAAAGAATTTTGAAAATACACCCCTTTTTTGGTGAAGAGAGTGAAATGCTACAAAATCTTAAGGGGCGAGCTTATAGAGAATCTAAAAATAATATAATGCTGACAAAAAGTATATCGGTATGGCAGTACCTTTATCGGGTTTAACAAAATCACCAAAAACTATACATAAAACAGGTTAATAATTTAGTATTTTCACAGTTTTTTTACTAACCTTGGATTGAAATCGGCCTTTGGCTGCTTCTATAGTAAAAGCTAGATATATTCAGAGTGTATACAAAATTTGAGGCATGTATGTGTTATAAAAGTAAACGATAAATATTGAAATAGAGTAATTTTGGTGAAAGAATTTCGATATTGTGAAAGTACGCCCCCTCTTTACAGGTGGAGGGGGTGAGATACGGCAAAATTGCATAGGACCGAACTTGTAGAGCGCCTAAAATACAATATAATACTGGCAAAACAAATTTCAATATTGCAGTATATTTGGCAGGGTAAAGTAATTTACAAACACTTAACACGAAAAAATTTTAAGAATGTTTTGTTTTTTTAAATTTTTTTAGACTTAATTATAATTGAGATTGGTCAATGGCTACCACTGTGGTAAGATCTAGTTGAGACCATAATGTACTAAAGTTCAAGCATCCGTGTGCCATGTCAGTAAATAAAAATATTAAAATAACGAGATTTTCTTGAAAAAATTGGTAATTTTGAAAGTATGCCCCTTTTTAAGGGTGAAGGGAGTGAGATACGGAAAAATTTCACGAGACTAAACTTGTAGAGCGTCTAATTCCTGACTATGAACGTTCCCTCATATTCGAGATACATATTCAAAAGTTACAGTGTATTTAGAAAAGCCTTACATAGTGTAGATTTTACCATGAAAAAATAATTTTTTTTAAGGAGGTTAAAATTAGAAAATTCAATGTTTTGGGATTTTCTATTTGTATTGACCGTACAAACTACGTGTGTACCAAATTTCAAGTTTCTAGCTCATTCGGACTAAAATTACGATTTCTCTATTTGACCGGAACCAACTATTTGCCACTATTTATGTTCACGAAATTGGGAAAAAGTGAAAAATGTATTTTTGGATTAAACGGGAAGAAATACGGCAAAATATGTAGGAATCAAGACTCCAAAGTTTTAAAAAGATTCCCTAAAATCCGAGGAGGAACTTACTAAAAGTATGTAAATTAGTAACACCAGCCCCGACAATAGCTGAATTCATATTTTTAATAGTCTCTTAGAAGAAGGTAAGGTCCCCAATTTCGAGTTTTCGGTAACTATTCTGGTCCTGTAATAAATATGTTTTGATAGCTAATGTGTAGAAATACGGCAAAATGAAAACTGTAAGCCATTAATAAAATATTTCAGTCATATTCAGCAACATTTTTCGATAGAACCAATCGTTTAGTCAGTAGAGTGGAAAAACTGAAAACGCGATTGCACAAAAATTAGTCTGGAGATTTACGCAATTGGTGCGATGTACAACAAAAAGACACAGGACCAAAATCTAGTTCATCCAATTCAGTACCGTAGTAGTCTCAAATCTATAAATGGCCTAACCGTTTAGCCGCTAGAGCTGAAATACTAAAATTACAATTTCTCTAGTTGGCCAAAAGCCACTACTTATTTATCACAAAACTGGGAAAAAGTAAAAATTTAATTTTGAGAGTAAACGGAAAGAGATACGGCAAAGTATGTTAGAATCAAAATTGTAGACATTAAAAAGACCTATAAAAGTTGTCATTTAAACATTTTTGTAGGACAAACCATTTAGTCGCTAGGGCCCTAAATCTAAATATAAATTTCACAAAAATCAGTTTGGAGGGTTAACGGTGCGATGTACGACAAAAAGTCAAAGGACCAAAATTGGAGATCATCCAATTCCCTATCGTAATATTGCTCTCATATTTCAGATAAGACTAACCGTTAGGCCACTAGAACTGAAATACTAAAATTACGATTTCTCTAGTGGACCGGAACCGGTATTTTCCCACTACTTACGTTCACAAAATCCGGAAAAAGTAAAAATGTATTTTTTGAGTAAACGAGAAGAAATGCATTTGGCAGCTAAAGCTGAAATACTAAAATTACGATTTCTCTAGTGTCCCAGAACCGCTATTTTCCCACTACTTATGGTCATAAAATCCGGAAAGAGTGAAAAATGAATTTTGTGAGTAAACGAGAAGAGATACGGCAAAATATTTAAATGGCAAAATTGTAGATATTAAAAAGATCTATCGAAATAAATCTTTAAAAAGTTTTTACGACCATCCGTTTAGTCACTAGAGCCCGAAAACCGAAAACGGCATTTCATTAAAAACGCTCTGGAGGCTTAACGGTGCGAGATACAATAAAAAGTCACAGGACCAAAATTGTAGATAGTTAAATTCCCTATCGTAGTATTGTTCTCAGATTTTAGATAGGACGAAGCGTTTGGCCGCTAGAGCGAAAAAACTAAAATTACAATTTCGAAAATCCGCCATTTTGAATTTTTTTTGGTAGGTTAAAATAAAAAATTTGCAAGTTTAAGATTTTACACTTAGCATTGACCGTTCAGGCTAGACGTATGCCAAATTACAAGTCTCTAGCTTAAATGGTTACGTCAGAACTTCGTATCCCATATAAGTGAGTGAGTGAGTGAGTGAGTCAGTTACACATGGGGCTGTATATATTATAGACTCGCCTACGGCTCGATGGGGGCTCCGCCCCCATGCCCCCTTAGGGGTTGCCCTAAATTTGTAGAATATTTTAAAGTCAAGTATTGAACAGGCTAGTTTCACCAACTAACTGGACAGCGAAGACAGTAACAAAACGGGCTAATACGCACTACATCCTTTGAAAATATTTCAAGGGGCTCAGCCCCCATGTCCCCTAGTTGATTTTACTAATTTCGTTAATCATTCACAAAGTCTCAAATAATGAACTGTCTAGTTCCACCAAAGTACTGAACAGGCTAGTTCCATCAAAGTTTTGAAAAGCTAAGTTTTAAATTACGTATAACTCTACTACAAAAATGTGTGATACTAACTCCTCCACGTTACCAACCACTTGGTCTGGAACGTCAACGATTTTAGATGCGGCACAGAAAAATTGCAATGGGGCCAAATTAATCCAAATTAAGTATCTTTAAATTAAATTTTCATAGATAAAAAAAATGTAATGTGCCCACTATAGCAAAACAATAATGCTAAAAAATAGAAAATAATTGACTATGTGAAAATAACTATTAAAATAATAAAATAATCAAGCTATAATAATGCATAAACTAAAGAAATTGAAAGTAACGCTTAAACCAAATCTAGCATCGCCAACCACGATATTAAAAGAATCGGAAAATAAAAACTAATAAAAATCGAAGTTTTGAAAAGCTAAGTTATTAATTTATTTGTAACTCTACTAAAATGTGTGATGCTAACTATTCCACGTTACCAACTACTTAGTCTGAAACGTCAACGAGTTAACATGCGTCACATTAAAATTGCAAAGGGTCAAAATTATTCCAAATTAAGTATTTTAAATTAGATTTCCGTACATTTTAAAAATAATGTAATATGCCCATTACAGTAAAACAATAATGCTAAAAAATAGAAAATAACCAATAATAAGTGTGAAAATTACTATTAAAATAATAAAAAAATCAAGCTATGCTAGTTAATAAACTTAAGAAATTAAAAATACAATTTGAACTAAATATAGTATTGCCAACCACGATATTAAAAGAATCGGCTGATAAAAACTAATTAAAAATAAAAACTTGTAAATTTCAGGATATAGAAGAAAAACGTTTAAATTACTGAAATAGCAAATAACATTCAAATCAATAAGCAAAAACAAGAATTAAATAACATGAAAACAAAATCATAGGAAATAATAAAAACGGGGTAGATCCGCAAAAAACCCCTACTATTACAAACTACTAATTATAAGAATATAAAATCTAGACCTGTGAAATAATAATTTATTCATAAAAACCTGTTAGTTTTGTTCAATAGCCGTTTAAATATTCTTAAAAAACATATTTTAAGTGTGTATTAAAATAAAATATAAAACACTGAATATAAATAATGCAGAAAGATAATAATTAACTGTATATTAAGTATCGTACTAAGTAATAGAAGTATATAACGTTAAGATCACGGCACGAGCTACACATAGAATTCATTGTATGCGAAATTCGGCTGAGACGTTCACATGGGGTGAATTTGAATAAGTAATCTAGAATAAATTGAAATGAAACGAGAACCTAACATTTAACAGAAAGATAATAATTAACTGTCTATTAAGTATTGTACAAAGTACTCGAAGTATGTTACGTTAAGATCACGGCTCAAGCTTCACTGAAAATCCATTCAATGCGAAATTCGGCCGGAAGAATAATCCTGTGTGAATTTGAATAAGTAATCTAAAATAAATTGAAACAAAACGAGAACCTAACATTTAAATCTGTTGGTTGTGCACAACAGTTATTTAAAAATTCCCTAAGACATATTTATGATGTGGGTAAAAATATAAAAGAAACGAGCTTTCAATGCAGCACAATTTCATTGCTATTTTTATGTCAAATGGATAACGGTTTGTTAAATATGAGGAATACTAACGTTGCCAACAGCAAGAAAGCAGGTGTAGTTAAAAGACATGATTTAAATACAAGCGAGAACTAAGAGACTATTCACCCGCCATGGGAATTTAATCCATAGTAGGAAAAGAAAAGTCACCTTTGGTAAACATTCAAGATAGCGCATATGCTGCATTAGATACAAATTAGGCATTAGCACTGTATATATCATAACGAATATAACCCTGGATCCCTGGTGAAATGACCCGCTCTCAATGCAGCAAACACCATAGTTCATAGAAATTTAGAGTCTATCCATCAAAGAATACAATGTTAGTATCAAACACGGGTGTAGTTGAAAGAGATCATTTAAACACGAGCGAGAACTAAACCTGAAGAGTGATCTACGATACCACGCGGTGATATACGCTGATACGGCTGAACTACATTACCGACAAATCTATATTTTTAACCTTTTTTATAGTTTAAAAGTAAAAAAGTTGTAGTTTTATGATTTTCCCTAAATTGAAACATCTCAAAGAATGTCCATACCAAATTTCAAGTCTCTATCTTAAAGGGTCGCTTCAGGAATTTAATATCATCAGTGAGTGAGTCAGTTACACATGGGGCTGTATATATTATAGATAACTATTAATTTATTTGTTTTATTTTGTTTGATTATATTATATATAGGCTATATACAGGGTGTTTGGAAAAAACGTTTCAGGAATTCAGGAGGTTATTGCCCACATCAAAATAAGCAAAAAAGTTCCTTTAAACATATGTCCTAAAATGCCTTGTTAACCCGCTAGCCGCCATTTTGTTTTTTACACTAAATAATTTTTATTTCCGTAATAGATCATTGTATCAAGTTAATATTTGGCATGAACCTTCATCATAGCAATACCCATTTTCAAGAAAAAGGTTATTTTTTCCAATGTGTATTTTCAAAATGGCGGCCATTTTAAAGTTTTAAACTAAAATATCTCAAAACCAGTAAATTTTATAAAAATTTTACTAGACACAAAAAAGTTGACAAATTTACTTATCTAACCAATGGTACCAAGTTTGTAAGGATCTGACAACAAATAACGGAGTTGTTGAGATTTTTCAATTAAAATTACCTTAATTTGCATTGATTACAATGAAAAATCAATGGTTTTATGCAGAAAAATCTTAATAACTCCGTTATTTGTTGTCAAATCCTTACAAACTTGGTACCATTGGTTAGATAATTAAATTTTTCAACTTTTTTGTGTCTGATAAAATTTTCATAAAATTTACCGGTTTTGAGATATTTTAGTTTAAAACTTTAAAATGGCCGCCATTTTGAAAATACACATTGGAAAAAATAACCTTTTTCTTGAAAATGGGTATTGCTATGATGAAGGTTCATGCCAAATATTAACTTGATACAATGATCTATTACGGAAATAAAAATTATTTAGTGTAAAAAACAAAATGGCGGCTAGCGGGTTAACGAAGCATTTTAGGAGATATGTTTATAGGAACTTTTTTGCTTATTTTGATGTGGGCAATGACCTCCTGAATTCCTGAAACGTTTTTTCCGAACACCCAGTATATATAATGTTAATAGTAATAACTGTGATTGATAATGTTATTACTAATTTGCCAAATGTAGGTGTATCTGTAATGTTAAAAGCACTTTCAGATTATGATTTCAATCTGTTAACTTACACTTAATAACTGGTAAACTAAAAAAAATTCTCATGAAACATTAACTAACAGCTAAACAAATGAAAAAAATATGTCACGATTTATAAACAATCTTTCAAATCAAAATTGGACATTTTTGGAAGAGTCGTATAACGCAAATGAAATGTATTTAGACTCAAGCTGACCAATTAAAACTATTAAATTATTATAAAAACCCATTAATCTTAAAATTAAAATTATTATAAATTATTATAAAAACAAAAAAAAAACTACTTGGATTACTAAAGGTATCCAGAGATCAAAATTAAAAAATATTAGGCCTACATAAAGAATTGAAATCGACAAGCGATGAAAGGTTTAAAAACTATTTCAGAATTGATATGCAAACCTATAGGAGAGTTATAAAAACTGCTAAATCATATGATATTAGAAAGAAAATTTTTGAAAGTGATAATATCTCAAAAACATCTTGGAGCATTATAAATTTTCAAAAAAAAAAAATCCACAGTAAAAATAAGATATCACTTAAACTTAATGATGAAAGCATCACTAAAACATATAAAATATCAAATATATTTAATAATTTTTTTCAAGTGTTGCTTTAAGTCACACTACAACAAATCAAAATAAAAGGAATAATACATTTAAATTAAACAATTTTGAGTCTAAGTTTCTTGCTCCTGTAACATCAAAAGTATCCATAATTCAATCTCTGAAAGAAAAGAAAACAATATATTTACAACATTTATCAACACAGCTTATTATGCAATGCTCTAATTATATTATTGATCCCATATCCAAATTAATAAATGCAAGCTTTCATGAAGGTGTCTTTCCAGAACTATTGAAGAATGCTCGTGTAGTTCCTTTGTTTAAAAAAGGAGATCACATGAAACAACAAATTATAGACCAGTATCCATTTTACCAGTCTTTAGTAAAATTTAAGAAAAGATTTTTCTAGACAGATTATTAGATTTTCTTATGAGGAAAAATATTTTATCAAAGAGACAATTTGGATTTATACAAGGGAAATCAACAGTTGATGCAAGTGTTGATCTGATAATTTTAAAGTGGAAGGTTTAGAAAATCATAATTTAACTGTTGGAGTATTTCTAGACATTTCTAAAGCATTTGACTGCGTCAAGCATGATATACTATAGACATGTTAAATGATTTAGGGTTAAGAGGTAAACCCTTAAAGTGGCTTGACTCTATCAGAACCCATTAATCTTAAACTTGGTGTCCCTCAAGGATCCATTCTGGGCCTGATTCTATTTTTACTTTAAGGCCCATGTTATACGGGCAGCTAAAACGCGACGTATAAAACGCTGACGCTGGACATAAAAAACGTAGCAGTTATACGAGCATCAATAACGTCGCGTTGCCGACGCACACGCTCGGTGGGTGGAGCTGTTACACGAGCGGGAAAAACGCCGCGGCAATTGCCGAGTGAGCCCGAAGGTCGCCGAACGTCATATTCGCGCTGGGTCAGTGTCTGGTGGGGGGGAGGAAGCAGATCTGCCACGGCAAAGCTGCCCGTATAACACCGACTCGCGTCATTGCTGCCGCGTCTTTGCTGCCTGTTTACCGGTCCGGACGCGTAAAACACGTCGACGCTGAGTTTACCGGGCAAGACGCGGCAGCTAAAACGCTCGTATAGTTGCACACCACGCAAGTCCATTATCCCGCTAGGCTTGACGTCGACGCGACGTAAAAGCTGCCGCGCTTTTGCTGCCCGTATAACATGGGCCTAAGTCAATAATTGTGAATCATCAATAAAATTTTGCCATTTGACACAATTTGCTGATGACACAACTTTGAGTAAGCTATATCATGCAGGGACAATAACAGCCTATAATTAGAGTTATCCAATGATTTAAACTCATGTGTTCAATTTTTCTCTGAAATAAATCTGTGTTAAGGCTTTGCATAAGAATAGCTCGACTATTACAAGTAAATTTTCAGAAATCCAACCATGTACATTTTTTAGCTGGTCTATTAATTGATCAAGGACCAAATGTATTTAAAATTAAAATGTACGTAATTAAAAGGTATAGACGATTATCCGTTAGAGGAAGTTGACTATGTGAAATTCCTAGGAATACTACTTGATAGAGGGTTGACTTGGATTTTTAATATAGACCAAGTTTATTCTTAAGTATCATCAAATATTTATATTTTAAGACATCTCGCCAATTATTGTGATGACAAAATTTAACTAACTGAATATTACAGACTAATTTATTACACACTTATCCTATCAAATTATAATATGGGGACACTGCGCAGAAAAACATATTAAAAGATTAATTATTTTGCAAAAGAAAGCTTTAAGTTTAAGAATAATTTTTAAATTGAAATAAAGAGAATCTTGTAAAGACACATTCAAAAGCATGAATTTACTTAAACACTTCCGTATATTTATACTTTAGAAACAACTCTTTACTCTCGTTTTAAATGCAAACTACAAAAAGGAAGTGATATTCATAATCATAACGCACAATATAACTATTTTGGACCTGAACCCTACTAAACATATATCAAAATTTACCCTCCTATGCCGGTGCTAAATTTTTAACCGTTTACCAGAAAATATCAAAAGAGAGCAAAATTATCGCCCTATTAAAAATAAATTAAAAGCTTTCCTTCAATCAAAAGCATTTTATAGTGTTAAAGAATTTATGGAACACTACAAAAATTTGAATTAATTAACGAATTAGATAAAAAGGCATTAAGTTAGAATAGGTTGATTCTAGATATGATTCAATTTATTTTTTTATATTACAGTTTGTTTATTAGTACTCTTTTATTGTATGTACCGTATTTTAGGAACATTTTTCTGTATTCCCCTTTAAGTTATGTTTGCTACCAACAATGGAATGTTGTAATGGCAAATTAATGATTATTATTAATATTATTATTTGTGTTAGCTGCCCATTTACACATTGAATTTTTAACGGCTAAACAATTTCAAGTTTGTTTTAAATTGTTTTCAATTTGTTTTCTTTTGTTTGTCATTTGTTTAACGATTTAGTATAGTTTTAAATATAATTAAGAAACAATAAATGAAACTTTTTGAGAATTTCTCTTGTGTACCTAGTTCACACTCTGTATTATGCTGCAAAGTGCTTGTAACTTGTAACATTTCATTTTTAATTTTGAACTTTGTTTGTTAGTTTGTAATTATGAACATTATAACTATGAAACATTTTTGTTTTTAATAACAATAAATATATTTTTTTAGAGTACAGGTAGGCTACTTAAAAATGTTGTACACAATGATTATTAATACAACAGTAGTTCATATGATCTTGGCGAAACTTCGTTATCCGTCTCCACCACTTTTATCGATGTCGAAATTTCGATATTGTGATAATATTGCTATTATATCGATGTTACAATTACACGATACGATTACGATTTTATCACCTGATTTAGTTTCTCGTTCTAATATAGTGAAATAAACCTTTTGACAATAAACCAAATACCGTATAAATTCAAACAAGTAACTGAAAATAACAACAACAGAAAGAGTAAAAATTGTAGCTAATGTAACCTGTAACAAAGAACAACACAAAATAAACTAAGTTTGTTGTGTAGCTGTATCTAAATTCAAACTGTGAGAAGAAGCAGACTTCGTTAGATCTAAAATGGCGTCACACAAATGCTGCCAAATACAAATCAGAAAGGTTTTTTTTGCTATTGTATTGAGGGAATATGCATTTTAAATGTTTCCAAACACCATTGGTTTTGTTGTTATAAACATCGCTGTCAATTAAAGTGACGGAATTTACGGTTACACTGTTAGGTTAGATTATTATTATGGTACATATCTTTCTAGGTATCGTTGTTGATTCGATTGTTTTCATCGCTCAATTTCAATCGCAATTTCGAAATTTCCACATCGATAATAACGGTGGAGACGGATAACGAAGTTTCGCCCTGATCTTATTATGCCTATCTTACATGAATTTGCCTACCAAATATTCCTGGGTATGTAAGTTACAAATTTAAATAAATGTAAAATTGATATTTTAATGATTGCACTATAAATATAAGTAGGCCTATTTAAATAGCCATAGCTTATCCTAGAATATTACTGAATATCAATAAGAAGATTAACAATCCCTTAGTAAGTATTTACCTTAAAAAATAAAAACAACTGATCTTACATTCAATTTTAGACTTGGAAGCCAGCGTACGCAAAGTGACCGGATTGTATTGAGTGAGAAATGATATGTTTTAGCAATCAGCTTTCTATTTGTTCCGGCTTGAGTTTGATTTACGTGACTAAAGTAACTTATTCATTTTTTATTTGATTAGCCTAACTTACTTAGTTGTCTGTGCCTCGCCTAAGAGTAAAGTATGAATACTTTCAAAAAATTTTCTCTCAGACTTTCAAAAAATGTTTCCAAATACCATTACGGTAATTTTGTTGTTATAAACATCGCTGTCAATAAAAGTGAAGGAGGTACGGTATATATAGTTAGGTGTTAGGTTAGAGTATTAAGTTATTATGAAACATTTCTTATTCCAATATCGTTGTTGATTCGATTGTTTTCATCGCACAATTTTAATCGCAATATCGAAATTTCCACATTGACACTAATGGTAGAGTCGGATAACGAAGTTTCGCCGATTTTCTTTATTGTTTATGAAATCATTAGCCTATAATTTAGTTGCATAATTAGCATTAACTATGTAATGAATTAGGCCTATGTGCTCTCGACATTTTACATTTTCCTAATATCTTATGTTTTTTGGTAGGCTAGATTAGTTATAAAATATAGACAACAAAATAAAACCTACTCATTCTTAGGGCTAAAACTGTATTAGGCCTATTACTTTCCCAAATATTGAATTGTAAAAAATTTGCACCTTACTTAGCACCGTATTTTAAGAAAAATTGTATTAGAATAATGACCTTTTGAAAAAAAGGCGAAAAATAAATATAAAATTGATTTAATAGTTGCAATATTGCAAAATTATAATTTTAGACATTTGTTTGTTCCTCATTCTGTGATATTTAAGTTAATCAGGGGGAGGGGGGGGAGCAGGGGGGGGGGGGGTCAGAAATTCAGATTTTTGTGATCCGTTAATCCGACTCGCAATGAATCCCTCTTGCAATGAATAGGTGTCCTCTTTTTTAACCATTAGAGTATGGTAGGCAAACTTTACTTTTGGGTATTTAGGTACCTGGGTAACTTAAAAACTCAGGGTAGGCAATTTAGGCCTACCTTGACATATTAAAAAATAGCCTACTCGGGTATTTTTCATCACTGGAGGGTAATGAAAAAATTACGTAAGAATTGGTACGGTAATGTAAAAATGTCATAAGGTAGGCATATTTTTAATTAGGCCTATCTTAGAACAAAACAAAATCAGGTGATAAAATAGTAGATAAAACTTAGGCCTAACTTAATCGTGTGCAATTGTATCATCGATAAAATAACACTATGATCGCAAAATCTACCTACATTTTAACATCAAAATTAAAGGGTGGAGGAGGATAGGGTCATTCCACGTCAAATCAACCAACGAAAAAATAATTTTGGACCTTAAGGTTTTAGAATGTCCTGATTTTTTGTTTACTTGTTGCTACCATCAAAACAAATAAAAATACAAAATTTCAGATTTTTTCCCCATGTAGTTTATAAGTTATTAATTTTTAAAAAATCAAAAATGCGCTAAATTTTCATTCGTTTTGGATTCTTTAAACGGCTGTAGTTTTAAAACTATTAAACATAGAAGGTTCAAACTTTCACCATTTTGTTCTGTTTTTAATCAGCTTTAATTTGATACTAATCATGGTCATGTTTGGAAAATAATGTGATTTTCCAAAATTTTCCAAAAATAAATTTTACAAAATTTTGAAAACGTATTTTTTTTAATTTTTGGGAAAAAACTATGTTATTCATACCCAGATGTAGTACATTCGTGCCAAATTTTATAATGGGATGACAATGGGATCATATGTAAATAAAATATTATCTAGTCTTACCTCGCCTATTTATTGATGAACATCACTCATGGAATGTGGACACATAAACAGAAGTATGTTAATAATCGGATCCTTAAGTTATTGTATGAAAATAAGTCACCACCTTCATGACCACTTCAAATACTACCTAAGACTAAAATTACAAATATGGTTTCTTGATATTTTAAGTTATTTGTTTCTTTTGAGGTACTTTTCTAATGTCAATGAAGATAGCAAATTTTCTTCTTTGCTTAAAGTATACGTCCTTCCAGTAGCAGTCTTGGGATCTACTTTTTGAAGCAATGTTTCCCCTGGGATTGTCAAAATGTCACTTGGCTTTGGATAATAGAAGGATGCAGCAGGTCCTTTTGGGTGTAGAAAACTAACTTTAAATTCACAAGTGTCGTCGTTCTTTTCAAGAATGCATGAGAGCCACCAGGATTGATCATATGCAACAGTTACAAAGCCTGATTCAATGTATTGTAGATCTGTAGGTGTTATAAAGTCAAACTCTGTGATGATTTTGGTGAACTTATTGGGACTATATTCATAGTACTTAACATTGAGTCGATTTTCTGAAACTGGGTTGAAAGAATTGAGTTCCAACAATAGCCACTGTATCACTGAAGCGAGAAGAAAGTTTTTTCCCATATCTTCATATTCTGATTGTGAACAATATACAAAATCCATGCCAGATATACTACTTACGGCAAACTCATACAATTGCAGCGGTGTTATTATTTGGTTGTTGTAAGGCTGTTGCAAACTAGCTTTGGCAGCAAGTCGTTTGACGGTTCCACCAAGTCCATCGCATGCACTTTTACCATGGGATGTGGCAAAAAATTGCCATTCTGCTTCAATTTCAAAATCAGTTTTGTGAAAGCAAAGGTTTTGGAAGTTTTTCTTATTTTTATACTGTGCAGAACTACCATCCGAGAAGTATGTTATTTTTTTAATTTCAAAAGGTATAGTATCTTTAAGTATGGAAATCAATTTATTTTGGAAAACGTGAAACGCAACAGTATTGTGTTCTAAACAGTCAGATATAAAAATGTACTGCAAATGTTTCATTTTGTTTTCCCACTTGTAATAAACAATAAAGGGATGTACAGTAGCCTGGGTTGATGTCCAGTGAAACGACTGTACTTCGTCTTGGAGGATAAATGAATAATTTTCTGCAAAATCACAGTTGATGACAAGTTCTCCTGTTGTCAAGTTTTCCTTCTTCTCTGAATAGCACTCTTTTTGCATATTTGCAATGAATGAATGTGTCTTCAGTTTTACGAGCATTTCCAGGAATTCATCAACAAACTCATCTACGTTTTTCGTTATAGACTCCATGGTACACCTATCGACAGTAATCCACTGCTTGTATGTCACTTCATCTACAAGTTCATTTTCAAATTTATTTATTAAAGCATCTTGTAATTTTTCAACAGTCGGGCATTCTTTACATTCATTCATGTAACACTCTTGTGAAGGAGGATTGCACATGATCTTTGCCAGACAACAATAGTATGATTTTAACGGGGTACTATCTCCATTCCACATTATGCTTGTAAGCCCTATACTGTTCATCATCAGTTTTACATTTTGATGTATTGTGCACACACACACAGTATGTGTGCCACTTCCACCCGCTAAAATGCAGTTTTTTGGCCTCAACTGGCAAAACTTGGAAAACCCTATATGATTAGCTGGGTACTTTTCCTTAAACAACTGATAAAGTTCTGACAGATTGCTTAACACTAAACGCTTTTGTATTTGGAGTTTAGACCCTTTTTCTCGGATTGTGACAAAATCCTTTTTTCCAGGCATCATTCTACTAATTTCATCACTGTTATAAACTCTTTAACCAAACTAGTAGTAGCTTCATCCAGTGTTTTACCTGGTTTTGGGTTTGGAGTAGATAAAATCCCCTTTTCTCTAACTAACTTTTTTACTGACCGAGCCATGTAATTGGATACTTCAAATTCTTCCTCAATTTTTTTTACACTCCAACTTTTAGGTAGAAGCGTTAATAATGTCATTCGTTCACTTCGTTTTGTTGTTTGTGAAAATTTTTCCTTCAACTGATTTAACATTTCAGACTCAGTTGCCTCCATTTCAGTAGTTTCAACATCAGAATCATGTTTTGATGGCACTAAATGTTTTTCAAGGGTGATTTTGATTTTCTCTATCTTCTTTTTTGTATAACTCTCAACTTGAACTTTTTTCTTTTTGAGAGGCAATTCCCCTATAAGTTCTAAAGATTTGTTTAGATAATCAATGGATGCATTTGGGTCAACAAATGTGTCATCACTCGTACTGGGACCAGCTAAAATATTGTCAAGTTTAACTGGGTCATTTCGCTTACAATCAGACAGCTTTTTCCTACACTTATCGCAAATTTTCATACCCATTTTTATGCCTAGATTTAGTGAGCACATCCATTCTGTTACATTTCTGGAACTTTTTACCGTTAAAGGATGTTTTTCATCATCAAATGGATTGCAGCACTTACCAGAAAAAACGGCCCAACTTTTTTCACTTGTCATTTTATATTATTCAATTATGTAAGTTTAAACTTTTTATTCATTTAAGTAAGTATATCAATAGAAAAAACACCACAAAGAACATTTAAGTTCATGCCTAAGTCTAATCAGATAAATCACAAGGCATGAGCATTATAATTGAGCTCAACTAAATCATAAAAAGTAAAAAGGTAATATGAAACAAATCATATTAAATTTTGTGATTCAAGTTAAATGTTAAATCCACTGAAACTGTATAACTGTTACTTGAAACTTTAGAGACCACTTAAGAACAACCTCACTCATCACTGAGCAACAAGCAACTAACTGATGAGACCACCAAGAACTTATCAAGTATAAACATGAAGGAAGCATACAGATGGTGAATAGGGTCTTCTGTAGAGACCTGTTTATTTTAGACAATCCAGAGCCTCTTCCCTCCAGACAAACTATTACAAGCTTTCAAACAAGTGTCAAACAAACAAGTCTGAGCTTGTAAATTTTGTCCTTTAAATGTAGGCCTATGAATAACTGGATCTATCCATGTTCACGTAAAATTATTTTAAAGCCTAAGATATAAGATGGATTAAAGAATCAATTTCATATTTTACAGGACCTTATTGTACAAAGTACTTATTATTTTTAAAACAATCGTTACCGTACCTAATAATAATAATATTAAATTAAAAGCTAATAATATGATACTAGACCCTTATAAAAAACCAAAACACTAAAATTAAAAAACAGAAAAGGATATTAAATGTATTATATAGCAATGTAAAATATTAGCAGCAATAAAAAATATATTTAAGCTTAAAGGCCGTTATGATGGGTTAAAAACTTCGCGAGGTAACGATTAAAAATATTTCTTTAAAATATGATCCCATTGTCATCCCATTCTAAAATTTGGTACATATGTACTACTTTTGTGTATGAATAACATATACTTTTTTCAAAAAAATAAAAAAATACGTTTTTGACATTTTTCAAAAATTGTTTTATGAACATTTTGGAAAAACACTTTATTTTTCCAATTTGATCATGTATGGTATCAAATTAAAGCTCATGTAAAACAGAATTAAATGGTGAAAGTTTCAGCCTTCTATCTTTAGCCGTTTTGAAAATATCGCTATTTAAAGAAAACAAAACGCTCTAAAATTTAGCGCATTTTTTAATTTTTTAAAATTAATAACTTTAAAACTGTATGTAAAAAATATTTGAAAATTTGCATTTTTATTTGTTTTGATGGCTAGAACCATCACACAAAAAATTATAATAATCTGAGATGGTGAGGTTCAGACCATTGGTTGATTTGATATGGAATGACCCGATAACGAAGTGGCGAAACTTCGTTATCCGTCTCCACCGTTATTTTCGATGTGGAAATTTCGATATTGCGATAATATTGCTATTATATCGATGATAGAATTACATGATACGATTACGATTTTATCACCTGATTTAGTTTCTCGTTCTACTAATATAATGAAATAAACCTTTTGACAATAAACCAAATACCGTGTATATTCAAACAAGTAACTGAAAATAACAACAGAAAAAGTAAAAATTGTAGCTAATGTAACTTGTAACAAAGAACAACACAAAATAAACTAACCAAGTTTGTTGTGTAGCTGTATCTAAATTCTAACTGTGAGAAGAAGCAGACTTCGATTAAGACTTCGACTTAGATCTAAAATGGCGTCACACAAATGCTCCCAAATACAAATCAGAAAGTTTTTTTTTGCTATTGTATTGAGGGAATATGCATTTTAAATGTTTCCAAACACCATAGATTTTGTTGTTATAAACATCGCTGTCAATTAAAGTGACGGAGGTTTACGGTTGGTTACACTGTTAGGTTAGATTATTATGATACATATCTCTTCTCAGTATCGATGTTGATTCGATTGTTTTCATCGCTCAATTTCAATCGCAATATCGAAATTTCCACATCGATAATAACGGTGGAGACGGATAACGAAGTTTCGCCTAACGAAGTTTCGGCAAATCCGGGTTTTGACCAAAGCCTAGGCCTATACTTAAGTTAGTTAAGTAACCCGCCGGGACACCATTGTCACCCCTGTTGACAGCAGCCTACCACATTTTAATGGTGATGTTTACTACAGGCAATTAGAGGATGTGTAAACTGTCAAAAAATAATTTAGATAAGAAAATCAAATAGGACTAAGATCTGAGCCTGCTCTCTAAACAAAGGGCTGGGCTTGACCTGCCTAAGCTAATTGGGAGTACTGAGCCTACAATTTAAGATTTCACAATTGAGATCAAGAACTGTTACTTAATTAATCCAAGTACAATAAAATTTCAACCAGCAGTAAAACTAAGTAAAAGAAGGAATTCGTAGCAACAAGAGTTCAACGAACAAGTACAAAACAAACAGTAGGAATATTTTGGCGCCCATCGGTCGTTTTAGTTGATTTGCAGTTCATTGAAAAGAGCAACATTTCTTAGAATTCAACCAAATTTACTTACCTATGGTTGAATAAAGCAGGGAAGTACGATTTAACAACACAATAATTAGCAAAAATTAATATTTCTCTTTGAACTTCGGATGTTTGCAAACATCGTTTATCCAACCCGACAACGACATCCAGAAACAAGATGGCGGTAAAATTTCTATAGACTGCTATTGCTATTTTACTGCTCTACTTCTTGTGTTGACTAGCATTTTCAGTGATGTAATGTTATAATATAAAAACCATTATAATACATGTAATATACAGTATAAAATGAATGAACATTCATTATGTAGGTTGTAATATAATTTAAACAAAATTTTTTGTTTGTTTAAGGTCTTATGACATGAGTAAAGTATTTGACACTGTACACCATAATTTGCTAACAAATATATTGGAGTACTATGGTTTAGATCAAGGAGGTTATATTCTAATACTGGAGGTAACACTGATAGGTTAATTTTGGCGAAAAAGCGCGCCGGTGATTTTGTTTGGTTGGCAATCCTGAAGTACCGTTTTGTCGTTCTTTGAACGGTAGCTAAAAGATATTCGAATCAACGAAATGGTTCGAATCTTCTGGGAACGATGAACGATGAATTGGTACGGTACGGCTAACCAATAATTAGGAATCTAGACTCTAGAATAATAATAACGTGTGTCTTTAATTCTAACTTACATGAATTTAAACAATTTTATTCGTTAGGTATTTTGCAGAATAAGAGATATTGATTTAATTTGTAGATGTGAATATTTGTTGTTTTATAAATAGTTCAAGAAATATAATTAGAACTCATATCTTATACCTTATCTTATAAGTTACATTAACTTGTAAAATTCCGTACTATTTCAGTACTCACAAAAGGTATACCACGAAAAAAATTATTCTCTTGTCTAGCATATTATACAAATTTTAATGCGGTACAAAATCATCAAGTAAATTAACTAATTAAAAAAAAAAATAAAAATAAATATGTTTCCATAACTTGAAACTGATTACCAAATTTCCAAAATAGATTTTTATATATATAATTTATTTTCTGTTTTTGTTTGTTTTCCCCTTTTAATGCATATTTGCTTACCAATAATAGCCCATTAAAACCGATTCACCAGGCAATTGATTCACAATTCATTTGACTCCCTTAGCTGACTCGTTCATTTCGGCAAACAGTTCAAATTGGTACTTCAGGATTGCCAACCAAACAAAATCAGCGGCTCGCTTTTTTAGCATTGTGTGTTACCTCCAGTATTAGAATATAACCTCCTTGGTTTAGATGCTAACTCTGTAGCATTGACTATTGATACTCATCAATAGTCAATAGTCAATATTGAGTATCAATAGTCAATGTCTGTAGCTTTAATATAGTCCTATCTTAAGGACAGGAGGCAGTTTGTTAAAAATCTGGTTATGTATCTAGCAATAAGACAGTCTTGTCTTGTATGGGGTCGTCCATAAATTACCCAACGCACAGGTCTTCGACCCATGTGAGGTTTTTTGAATGTTATTTTTTTAATGCTGCATTGTATATTTTATGAATGAATAAAGATATTTGATTTGATTTGAATTTCGTCATCTTTGATATGACGTAATTTTAAATATGATGTTTTATATCGACTTTTAACAGTAAAACAATGATAAATTCTAACACAACTCAACAATTATAAAATAATTATCTAAAAAATACATTGGACTATTTTAAGGCGTTGTTTTATAGTTTTTTTTCAATTGAGAAAGTCATTTTGACTTTATTTCTGAAGGTAAATTCAGATTTAATTGTTAATTCTTTTAGTTTATCATTTATCGTGTAAAAATAATTATTTTTACTTAAAACGGAGGTTTATTAAAAATGAAGTCATTTTTCCGAGGTTGGGGTGGGGGGTGGGGGGTCAGACAAATTATGATGGTAGGATGATTTTAGGGAGGGAGGGTCCAAAAATGGCCAAAGAGCGATGACGTACTTTATGGACGGCCCCTATGTACTTCCGTAGAGCTCAATTTTGGGTCCTTTGTTGTTTAACATTTACATTAATGATTTGCCCTCTAACATTGATAATATCAGTAGGGAAGGATTCCTTTTTGCAGATGACCTTGGTTTGAAAATTAAAGCCTATTCGGAATTAGAACTAAGCAATCATATTGAAAGCAGCACAGCTCTTGTGACTGACTGGTGATCAGCCAATAATCTATCTTTAAACCTGAATAAGATCTGTGATTTTAGTTTTAATATTAGTAATAGGAATGCCAATGATATATAGTATGGTTCTTTGTAGTTTTTAGGAATAACCTTGGATCTTAGTTTAAGTTGGTATGCACATTTTGATGTATTTATTAAGTAAGAAATTATGAGTTAAATTATTAATTAGAAAATTAGAAATTATTAGCTATACATACATATACATACATATCCCACGTCGTCCTGATTGACCACTTAGGCATAGGACCAGTCAACTTCGTTGTTTCTTCTTGGTTTTTGGCGCATCTTCTTGATGTTTGTCGTTGTTAGGGTTGTTCAAGGATTGGGGGGTCGTTTGTCACGGTGAAAGGACGAGAGTCAGGTCAGGTAAGGTGGAATTTCATAAAAACATTTGTCCACAAGATATTTTTTGAGCTCCTGTTTAAACTTTTTAATATTGTCGATCTGAGCTATGTTGAGAGGAAGTTGTTTTAGTAGCTTAAGACCCATGTAATCTGGCTTTTTTCAAAAAGTTTTAGATTATGATATACGGAAGGATTAAAATTACGGTTTCTGGTGTTATAAGAATGCTGATGAGCGGTGATTTGTTTGTGTTCTTTAACATAGACAATTGTTTCAAACATGTAAATGCATGGTACAGTTAAAATTTGCAGTTCTTTAAAGTGCTCAAAACATGATTCTCTAGGTCTAAGTTTCAACATACATCTAATTGCTCTCTTTTGTAATACAAAGATTCTATTTAAATTACTATAACTAGAGGAACCCCATAGAATTATTGAATACCTAATTAGACTCTCGATCAAGCCAAAGTACACAAGTTTAGATAGTGATATATTATTCAATGAAGATATATTTTTCAAGACAAAAATATTTGTAGCAAGCTGTTTAGCAAGTTTATCGATGTGTTGATTCCACCTGAGACCACCGTCCAAACTCACCCCCAGATAATCAACATACTGTGCTTCTTCTATAATCGTTTCTTCAAGTGCAACTGACGGAAAAGTTGTTCCCTTTCCTAACAGATGGCTCCGTTTTTGTTCTGTCATGAAATGTATAAATTGTGTTTTTTTGGGATTTATGTGAAGATTAATTCCTGAAAAGTACTGTGAAAGAATGTTCAAGTTGAAGAAGGTTTCCTGTTCTGGGATATTAAGATTTTTATGGGAAGTTAAAATTGAGGTGTCGTCTGCAAAAATTGAAAGAAGGTTACCAGGCAAGCAGTTAGAAATGTCGTTAATGTAAAGAAGAAATAGGATTGGTCCTAATATAGATCCTGCGGAACGCCAAATGAAGCCAGTTTTGGATTTGAATAAGAAGTTTTCCTAATACCTTTTTTGTCAAAGAAATCTAGTTTGGTTTTGTGAAATCCATTTGAAAGATATGAACTGATCCAGCTAAGTGCTGTCCCTTTGATGCCTATTGCTGCTATAGTTTTTTCAGAAGGATCGGGTGTGAGACGCAATCGAACGCCTTGGACAGGTCGATGAAACAGCCCATGGCCGTCTCACCTCCATCCAAGGCGTCGATGCATGCGTCCACAAATTTTACCAATGCAAGTTTAGTGGACTTATGCTTCTGGTATCCAAATTGATTTTCAAAAAGAATTGAATGGGTACTGAGATAGTTGACCAGCGAGTCACAAACGACTCTCTCCAAGATTTTCGATATTGACGGAAGGAGCGAGATAGGACGGTAGTTCTCAGGGGAATGTGGATCTTCCTTTTTAAAAATCGGTTTGATCAGAGCCATTTTTGCTGCTTCAGGAAATTCTACCTTTTCTACAGAATTATTTATCAACACAAGTAAAGGATCTAACAACTCAGGATAACACTTTTTAACTATTTCCATTGAGATACCGTCATGGCCTGCAGACTTTTTATTTGGTAGTGAAGTTATTACTTTAACAAGTGCTTTTTATCCGTTGTTGAAAATCTATTAAGTTCAAAAGTGGTTTGATTCGTATTGTCTAAAGAGAAACTATTTCTATCCGTGAAGGATTTACAATGTGGGAATTCTGAGAAATAATCATTAAAAATGTTACTAACAGTATCAGGGTTGCTTACAACTACGTTATCCACCTTAAGAGTAATATTATGTTCCAGCCTTGTGGTTTTTTCTTACTGAGTTAACATATTGCCATGATACTTTATTCGGGTTATTTGAAGTGCTAATTTTATCTTTAACAAAGTTTGATTTTGCTGCTGTAATAGCCTCCCTATACTTCCTTTTCTTCTGGTTGTAATGTTGTTTGATAGTGCTATCCCTTGTTGCTACCCAAAGTGAATGGATGTCCAACAGCTCTATTTTCATTAATCTTATATCATCAGTTAACCACCTAATATTTTTAGATTGTGTTTTTTTTAACCTTTTGTAATGGGCAAGCTATATCTAAGTGATAGCAAAAAGTTTTAATCAATTCCTCATATTGACAATTTACTGACGGAGCATTATAAACCTCCCTCCAATCCTCTCTGCTTAACCTAAACCTAAGTTCCTTAATACTATTCTCGGAGTAATTTCTACTTAAGAAATAATTTACATTTTTGTCTTGCAAATCGAAAACCGGAACCTCGAAGATCAAGGCTGAATGATCAGAAATGTGTGGTTCTGTTATTGATATTCTACCATTTACATTTGAGACAAAGAGATCCAAACAAGTACCTGAATGCTCGCTTAGCCTAGTAGGGAAATCTACCAGAATATTTAAGCCATAACAAGCTAAGATGTCTTGAAAGTTTTTGAATTCATTCTCATGTTGGTTTGGGTCCATATTAAAATCGCCAGCAATTACCAACTGCCGGTTTTCTTTAGCTCTTGAAAAAAGATAATTATCTAATGCTTGGAAAAACAAATTAAAACTGTTGTTGTCGTTTTTAGGAGGCCTATAGATTACTACACAGAGGAAACAAAAATCATTTATTACTAGTCTAACTTCAGAGATTTCAAAAATTGAAGAAACCGAGAAAGTACTTGAATCTGGTAAACTGTGTAATAGGTCAGGTCCTTGTTTAGTGTAAATAGCTGTACCACCTCCAAGCCTGTCATCACGACAGAAGGAATTGCATAACATGTAGTTTTCAAAAGAAATATTTTCTAAATTTGAGAGATTTTTCTGTCCGTGTTCTGTAACTAAAAAAACATGAGGTAGTTCTGCATCTAAAAATACTTCGATTTGATCCTTTTTTGAAAAAAAGACCTCGCTGAACATTCAGATGTACTATTTTCAAAAAACCTGATGTTTTGGAAAAATTTTTTTCGAGGTTTCGGTTCACAATATGATGTTAATTTGGCATTAGGCCCGTTGTCATATAATGTACTAAAAAACTATCTTTAACTTTCTTAAGAGAATCTGCCACCAAGGAGCAAAGGACATCCTTGCCATTTTTGTTTAAGTGAAGTCCATGCCTATAGTATAATGTTGCCGGGACAGAGAGTGATTAACAGGAATGTACAACCAGCCTAACCTAGCACAGAGATCCCCAAGTCTCAAGTTTTGGTATTTAATTGACTCATTGAGCTTAACATCGTCATACCTGTAAGGCGTCTCCACTATCACCGCAAAGTCCCCTCCACCGGAATCACCTCCGAAGGCCACCTCCAAATTCCCAACCTCTCGGTCCACCGACTCCTTTGCAGTGTCATTCACGCCTCCGAAGATTACGTTTAATCGTCCTCTTTCGATGTCTATTTTGTTTCTTCCAACATCTAGCTTTTTGGAGTAGTGACCCAAGGGCGCACCGGGATAGACTTCAGATGTAACCCCAACCTTAACTTCAGCTAGCCTATCTTCTATTCTCTCTCTGAGCCTGCGTCCATGACTATCAGCTATTATATTTACAGAGGTAAAGTCAAAATTACACTTATAACTACTTACATGATTTAGATTTTCATTTTGCTCAAGAGCATTCATAGTCTCTGATACACTTTCAGTGCCAATAGGACAGCACGATGATGTGCCAGCTAAGAAGGGTTATATTTATTGCTTATTTTGAGAGGGACAGTAAACACTGATGTACTTTTTAAGTGTTTAGTACACACAAATATACTCCTTGCTGTCTTTAGCTGTGTGGGGAAACAGTTCTAAATTATTAGAATAAGTCTTTAAAATGCAGAAGAGGGCAGTTCGGATTACTGAAAAAGTCACCCAGAAAACTCATTGTAAATAACCTCTTTATATTAGCCTAGGTTTGTTAACGTTTCCACCTCTTTATGTTTTGTCCTTGCTTCTACACGTTCATAACAATAATGACAGTTTGAAATTAATAGTTATGGCCATAGTTACAACACAAGAAAAGAAAATGCTCTTAGAACACAGCTTTTACATTGAATGCTCTTCCTGCATACATAACGGTTTTACCTATGTAGCTCAATTTAAATGATGATAATATTATTAACATTTTTCCGCTGACAATATTTTACATTGTATGGGAATGTACATATTTTGGGGAATTCAAATAACGCTTTTACTGTGTTTCAAATGTAGACTTAAGTCCATTCCTAGAACTGAATTTTTGTACACTACTGATGAATTTTTTAACATTAATTTTAAAATGTATTTGTATTTTTAATAGTGTTCCTGTTCTCTGGTATCTGTGATAGTCTCGTGCCTGTGATCTTAGTTTAAAAATTCGTCTAGTTAAATTGGCCTATACGATAAATATAGCAGTTTTTATTTTGGGCTGTGTTATTATTCTTTTATATCTTAAATAGTTAATTACTTGACTTTTAGTCATATCATTTACTGTATCTCAAGGACGCTTATAAGAGACAATTGTCTTTTAGCATTGACTTTGTACACTAACGTGAATAGACCTCTCATCCAATGCATTTAGTTTGAGGCAAAAATTTGGAAGTTCAGTGGACGCCGCACCAGAGTCGCTGCCATCGATGTTGTTATTATTCAGCTGAATTTACAGTGCTGCCAAAACATTTTACCAAAACATAGACATAACTTTCAGTTATAAAATGTTTCATCCTTGGTTTAGAAGAATGGGGATACTGATTTATCTATCATATGTTACGTGTACTTCGATGGACGCCGCACGAGATCGCACCACCGTCAATATGCTTCACACACGCCTATGCTATGAGAAGTCTACTCAATTAGTGTACAAAGTCAATGGTCTTAGACTGTTGCTATCAATGACTTTATTATAGAATATCACTGCAGAACTTGTTTAGATTTGACGCTTATCCATACATTGTGAAATGTTCTATGATAATAAATTCTCTGATTTCTGATTTGCTTACTTGCGATTTTCACGTTAGGCCTGGCCTGTGCCGAACTTGTCTTGGAAGAATCCATTATTCATATGGTAATTTAATATGGTAAATTAGAAAAAAAATCAAAAATAAAAGTATTCAATGTATTAAAAAAACATTTTTCTTTTTATTACTTTTATGTATCAAAATAATAAAAGCAACTTGTAACGTAGATATAGTCAATGGTATAAAGGTAGGAGCATTGGCATTATACACTATATAGTAAATGGTAGGAGTTAATATTTTGTTTGGTTGGTAAACAGTTTTCCAATACTCTTGATCTCTGAAGTCGTTCTCTCGTCTACTGTACCTATAATCGTATTCGCTCGCTACCACCTCCGTCTTCTTGTTCGTAACTAGTAACAAAAACTCCACAAAGTATTCTTAATTTTTTAATATTAATTAAAATTTATCAGTGAAAAAGGTGAGTTTGTCTCTTTTCGTAAGTTAAGGTTCCTTAACTCATTAAACCTCGACTTGTTTTGTTATCCGGGTTCAACAACTTAATGTGAGCAGATTTCGTGTCTATTATTACCACCAACTCAAGGATTCAAGTCACAAGTCAGTTCCTCCTGATCTTGATCGGCATGTTTCAGTACGATGTATTTTGACAGCTTTTTGATCATCCTACTTTAAACTGAATTCTCTGATAGCAATAGTCTATAAATTTAAAGCAAGGCCTAGGTACCTAATAAAGTTCTTCAACCTTTAATCATAAGTAGGTCTAAGTTGCTGAAGGACTGTAGCCCTAACTAGGCTTAGTACTGTCTGTCCTACTTTGTTTCTTGTCGGTGGGGAGGGGGGGGGGTAGGGATAGCAAAATGTAACCGCATCAGTTACTTTGCATTAGTTGCGTAATGTAACTACAATGCGGGAATGAGGCTAATGCATTAGCTAAGCACGCAACAACGGATGCCGCTAAACACTGCGGGGACGTGGCTGTTGAATTAGTAAAATCAGTCGACTGCTTTATGAAACTCTGTTCCTACCTGTTTAAGAAATTTTGGACGTAGCCTACATTTAAAACGGTAATTTGGTTTTACAAATTGAGTTTGTAAATTATTTTATAGTTTTCTGTCAATAGAAATTATATGTCTTCATGAATGTTATTCTTTCTTGATCCTTTTTCATTTTGTACACGGAAAAACTAACAGGGTAGGCCTATTAATACTAATAGTTGTTGCACAATAGATTAACTTATTTCTACTAAGGATAGCCTAATTGACAAATTTGGAAAATAAAAATAAATATATATCATAACATTACAACATTATAATATTGAAATGTTATCGAGTTTGGCAAAAATTAAGGCTAAACTATAATTATATGTTATAGAAACAAAAAAAATCAAATTTTACATTACAGTGCTTTTAAAATTCAAGATTATAACTTAGTAATAAAATAAAACTTTGTACTAACTTATCTGTGTAGCTAACAGCGTAGCGCTGGCTCAAGCTAATTAATTCTATCTGTACAAGAAACAACTATAGCGAGGAACAGGTAACTGTTAAACGGTTGCCAACAGTGCTTAACTAATGCAACCGCATTCACTAAATTAAACTAATGCGCGGCCGCAACTAATGCAGAGAAAACATTAGTTAAGCTCATCCCTAGGGGGGCTTCTTGGTGGACACAATTTTTTTATTACAACGTAATTTTATACTGCTAGCTAAAATTAATGACATGAGATATGAGAGAGACATGAGTAAGTAAGTAGGCTAAGTAAAAGATATTGTTATGAAGATATTAATCTCCCCCCAAAGCAGAACAATGGGCGACAGTTTGATATTGTTGCAGAACAAGGAGGAGGCGTGCACAACTATCAGCCATGTTTTCAATCTAGCTGCAGCATGCAGAAACAAAATTCATCCGGTGAAAAAAAAAGACTCCAATCATCAATTTTGCAGGAGCATTGTCATTTTAGGGACACGCAGCATTTTTGCTTAGCCTAGCCTATATTTATTAATTAATACTTAAAATTAAATACTATTCTTACAGGTCAAACTTACAATTTAGGCTACATAAAAGCTTGGTAAAAATAATTCATTTCCATGCTTGTAATTGTATTAAAATTTTTTGCCAACGTGTTAACATTTTAGAGCAAAAAAATTAGTAGGCCTACTGTCACGCATGTACACATGGGACATGCCAAGAGACATTGAGGGCTTTTTCATTGTCTCTATTTCATTTGTCAAACTGCTAATCTATTGATAACAGTAAAAGTTGAGATTTTTTTCCAAAAAGCCACCATTAGGCTATCTTCTTTTGAACTGCCAACGAGATTAAAAGGTAACGATTTTGATGTAACTTAGTGTGCTTTTGTCAGTTTTCACCCGGTATGAACGTGGTTCTCTGGCCTTATTTGTTATTATTCCTCTTGTTAGCGAATTTCCCTATAGGGAATACGCTATTACGGTAGTAGTCACAGTAAGACCTAAGCCCGGGACCACGATACTTTTTCGTTTTGAGGTCCCTAGAAGCCAAAAACACCGTTCGTTCAAATTGATATATATGTAGGTATATATATACATATATATGTATCTATGTGTCCGTGAACACGATAACTTTTGAACAGAACCTCCGATTTTGATGAAATTTGGTACAGGGGTGTAAGCTAACGTCTACTAGGTTGAGTTCGCGAACCAGAATGATCGGACCATAGGAACGGGGTTTTATGAGGTTTCAAATGGGTTAAAAAATGGGTTTTTAGCTTTTTTTTACTTTTATTTAGAAAATTCAACAATTTTAACTTACACCATTTAAAGAACTTAAAAAACAAACAATCTAGTATTTTGAATTTTTTACCTAGCTTAAATGGTTATGGAGAAAACCCAAAAATTATTTTCCATGTCATTCTTATGGGAAAACAACAAAACCTTCTATCTTGCTTATTTACTGACATATCTTGATAAAATTTGGTGTGTACATTCATTAGGAAGAGTTTAACTTATATTTGCTTAGAAAACCCATATGACGGCAAACCTACGTACTCACCCCTATAGGGTTTATGGGGAAAATAAAAAGAACACCATAGCCTTATAAAATTTGGTATGTACAATCACTAAGTAGGGTTTAACTTGTATTTACGAACAAAACCCATATGGTGGCAAACCTGCATACTCTCATCCCCATGGATTTTATGGGGAAATAGAAAATATGCCAAAATTCCATTGGAAATTCGCTGAGTACGCAGGTCTGCTGCGACGGGGGTATTTTAGATCTTTGATCCACACTTTTTGTCCAATGTTTAATTCATTTAGCTCTCTAGCACCATGATGCTTGTCATATTGCTTCTTATATGTGTTCCTGTACTTTTCTTTTAAAATAAGTTAAATCAGGCCTCTCATCAAGTTTATTCAATAAAATAGGCAAATTATCTATGGAACAAAAGTTGGGCCGGACTCAGTCATTTAAATGTGAAAGAATTGTTTGTGTATGATAGCAGCGCAAGATAAGGATCATCTTCAAGCTTATTTTTTTTTTTACACTTTGGGCTATTTTTACCGTGGCTTCTGATGATTCATTGCTTTGATGGGCGAAACTTCGTTATCCGTCTCCACCGTTACTATCGATGTGGATATTTCGATATTGCGATTGAAATTGAGCGATGGAAACAATCAAATCAACAACGATACTGAAAAAAGATACCTATGTAGCATAATAATAATCTAACCTAACAGTGTAACCGTAAACCTCCGTCACTTTAATTGACAGCGATGTAACAACAAAATCAATGGTGTTTGGAAACATTTAAAATGCATATACCCACAATACAAAAGCAAAAAGAAAAAAACCTTTCTGATTTGTATTCTGCTTCTTCTCACAATTCAAATTTAGATATACAGCTACACAACAAACTTGGTTAGTTTATTTTGTGTTGTTCTTTGTTATAGGTTACATTAGCTACAATTTTTACTCTTTTCAGTTACTTGTTTGAATATATACGGTATTTGTTTTATTGTCAAAAGGTTTATTTCATTATATTAGAACGAGAAACTAAATCAGGTGATAAAATCTTAATCGTATCGTGTAATTGTATCATCGATATAATAGCAATATTATCGCAATATCGAAATATCCACATCGATAATAACGGTGGAGACGGATAACGAAGTTTCGCCCTTTGGTGAAATCCAGGACTGCTTGTTGTGTTATAACTTTGAGCAAATTGTTTGAATTCATTATTTCCTAAACAGGTATATTGAGAGGCAAACTGGGTTCCAACAGTATGAATTCAATTCATAAGGAATGCCATGGTGACAAGTAAAAAATTGATTTGCCTTTTTATATAATGGATTTTGTGGAGTGACTTCAATGACGCCATTTCAAAATACCGAGAATAGCAATGTGGGTAATTATTGAGTTTAGCTACAGCCATCGGAAAATGGAAAAATTTTTTCAAAATGTCGGAAATTCCACGCTGATTCCGAAAATGATAGTTTTTTCCCGCGGAAAAGCTCGGAAAACCCCGGCGGAAATTAAATTTTTATTCCAAAATACGTCGAGTGGGTATTTAAAATAACTGGAATACCGAGCTGATCACGAATAATAAAAATTATTTCGAACCGATTTTAAATAAGCCGGAAAATGCGGAAAAAGTGTCGGGAAAGCTATAAGATGAACTTTTTAAAAGTATGTCATGTGGGTATTCAAATTACGTGGAATTTCATGTAGAATATGAAGATGTCTATATTAGCTTAATTGAATTCAACGAATTAATACCTACTCCATAAAGATAAAAAACTTAGAAAACAAATAAAAACACACTGAAACTTACATAAATGAAGCACTAACAATGTTATAAATGGTTGTTATTTAAAATAAATTATTTGATATTAGATAGTACTATGTATATACATTACATACTAATACCATAAGCTAACTAGGGTAGGGAACCTAACCTAACCTAACTTAAACCAACCTAACTTAACCTAACCTAACCTAACTTAACCATCATTTGGTTACTGACTTTATGTGTTTTATTTCATAAACAAATATATATTCTCATTTCATATAAAATGTTGCATAGTTGTACCCACATACATGATGGTTAGGTTAGGTTAGGTTAAGTTAGGTTGGTTTAAGTTAAGTTAAAGGTTAGGTTTCCTAGTTAGGTTATGGCATGGTATATGTAATGTATATAGTACTACCTAATATCAAATAATTTATTTTAAATAACAACCATTTATAACATTGTTAGTGCTTCATTTATAAAAGTTTCAGTGTGTTTTTATTTGTTTTCTAAGTTTTTTTTTAAATCTTTATTGAGTATTAATTTGTTGTATTCAATTGATATAGACATATTCATATTCCCCATGAAATTCCACGTAATTTGAGTACCCACATGATATACTTTAACCCTCCAACTGGTCATTATAACCTCCTTTACTGGTGAGGTTTTTTTGGCCGCCGCGCAAACATTTAGTACAAACAACATAAAACATATAAATTGGTATATAAAACATACAAATTATATATCAATTTTTTCAGAATGAAATAGGCTATTCAAAACAATATTGTTTTTAGTGTACTTACAAAAATTTATTATGTTAATCCTCCTATTTTGTAACAATAAAGATTTTTTTTCCTTATTATTTTCCTTTTAGAGTAGTATCATGGTAAGGTATGTTGTCCATACAACAAAACTAAGATAGCCAAAATAACCACAATTTTATTGGCTTTTTACTGATGTATAACACTTGATTGTTTATATTATAAATAAAATATTACAAAGCAAATATGTGAGGTAAGCACAAACCACATTTTCGCCACCATATTTTTTTTAGATTTTTAATTTTTTATTTTATTAATTTTTTATAATAAAATTTTTACTAGGCCTATTTATAAATAATAAATATAACTATTTATTATGTATATAAATAATTATATTTATTTATAATAAATTAATAAAGTTAGGCCTAGGCCTATTCACTCACCTAGGCCTAGGCCTAACTCACAACTTTCATGTTCACTGACAACTTCACTTTGTACTCTGAATCTTCATTTAGAAGGCCCTAATAGCACTATAATTACTCAATTCACTCATTATTACATTGCAAACTAACTATAATTCACTAAAATTTGCATTTCAAGTAATAACATAACCACAAAACAGCGCCGCCCCTACGATACGCGTAAACAAAAACAAACACCAGAAATTCAGTCTTACCAACATACTGATATTTCAACAAATACAGCTGAACATATGATGACTAGATTGCGCATCTTTTCCTCTTTCATACTATATAAAAAACATCGACATTGACTATAAAATAACGAAGTAAAATGCATTTTACATAGACCTTGCAAATGGATCGCGATCGCGATCCTACCAGTTTAGAAAGGCCTAAATGGGTCGCGATCGCGACGTTCACCAGTTGGAGGGTTAAAAAATAGTCAGTCTTATAGCTTTTTCCGACACTTTATCCGCATTTTCCGGCTTATTTAAAATCGGATCGAAATAATATTTACATATTCGTGATCAGCTTAACATCCCGGTTAATTTGAATACCCACACCAATAAATTCAAGGTAAAAAGTCATTTCCGGGTTTAACAATTTTCCGGGGTTTTCCGAGCTTTTCCGTGGAAAAAACTATCATTTTCGGAATCAGCGTGAAATTTCCGACATTTTGAAGAAAAAAATTTCCATTTTCCAATGGCCGTAGCTAAACTCAATAATTATCTCAATCTGTAATAACGACGAACCAAGTTCCGTCTAGCTTAAATAAATGTATGCTTGCTTTCTCCCATGGTCGCGGAGGTATCTCACCAGTAATTAGAGGTTCATGGTGCTGTGATTTGAACTCAGTACATTTTGGGCATTTGTTAACAGTTCTTTTAATATCAGACGATATGACAGGCCACCACATGCTGCGACTTGCTCTCGTAGTTTGCACTTGTTAATACCCCTATGTCCAGAGTGAGTTCTGGTCAGCATTTCGGGTCGTAAGTTGTCTGGAATTCTTATCAGATCAGTCTATCCCCTTTTAGTAATATACCTTCACAGAACGATATTTCGTGACGTAAGTTACTGGGTAGTAAGATTTTAGTTTGCTGGGTATTTTCGATTTGTCTGGCCATTCTGATAAACAAAATTCTTTGATGTTTTGTAAAAGAGAACATGATTTTTGTGCTGTGGCTATTTTTTTAATAATAGCATCAGTCGTACCCCAATGTGTAATCAAATCAAATCATCTTTATTGTCATTTCACTTGTACAAGTATCGACATTGTCTTAGTTTTAGCCATAACAGATCTTTGATAGGACCTATAGTTTTTCCGCTAGAGCTGAAAAACTAAAATAACGATTTCAAAAATCCTTTTTTTGATTTTTTTTTTAAAAGTACTAAAATTTGAAATTTGTTTATTTTATGATTTTGCCTTAATATTTACTGTGCAAAGTATGTTCATGCCAAATTTCAAGTCTCTAGCATAAACGGTTGCTTCAGGAATTTGTGTATATAAGTGAGTGAGTTAGTTTAATAGTAGGAGACACACGTCTGACTTGTTTCATGGAGTTTTTATGTAAACTTCAACATGTTTGTTTAGTTGCCTATTGGCCTGAGATCATGGTTATCTAAACCGGAATATTAATAAAAATAATGTTATGTTTTAGATGCCGAACATTAAGCTTCAGAGCTCAGACGGAGAAGTTTTTGAGGTTGATGTTGAAATTGCAAAATGCTCAGTAACTATCAAGACCATGTTGGAAGATTTGGGTGAGTTTAAATAGGCCTACACGTAGGGGTCTGCGGTACAGTAATTTTCAGGTCGGTACGGTTCGGTGCGGTACAATTTTTGTGTACCTCGGTTCTCGGTACAAAATCGGTACGGTACGGTACGTGTTATCAATATAGGCCAAGCGGTATTAATATAGATGGGTAACACTTCAAATACCTATTTACCTCATTTACCATATTTTGCTAGGTTACAACTTTAATAAGAAAAATATCATAATCACTTATGTTTAAGTCCTTGTACTTAACACTTGTGCATGTATGCTGGTGATATCAGTTTAATGCTATGTAGTAAAAATGAACATGAAGTGAGTAGCAGCATTACAACAATAATTGAAAACAGATTTATTTTTGGCTGATAAAAATCTTGCAAACATATTGCATATAAAACAGAGATTTTCAAACAAAAGCCTATAGCCTACATGCTGTATCAGTATTTTTTCAATTCGTCGCCTAAATTTATAAAAGAACAAAATTATTTTGAACATGATGAAAAAAAAAATCAAAGTGGTACTCAAAACTATTTTTAGCAGGCGTTCGTAACCGCAGTAGGCTAGGCCTATTGTGGAAGCGGCAGATGCCATCATTGGAGCGGTACCGCCAGTGTTAGAATCTATCATGATTACAATTAATTATTTATTTACAACTAAACGATTTGTGCTTCACATTTTGTTAAATTCACATGCTAAACTTATTTCATAAAACTTCCAGGGCAACTGTCATTAAACAAAGACTTGAAGTATTTGTAGGCTAGTGAGCCTGACTGTGACAAGAGCCAAGCAAACGTAATAAAATAACCAATTGAACCAATCCAACAAGAGTAGGCAAAGTACAAAGAGAAAGTAAACGCCAAAGAGTAAGTTTATACAACATCTAAACCTCAGGAAGGAACATAACGATTTTAAAAGCCAATTTGGTGTTGGCTAAACAAATTGAAAAAATTTGGAATGTTCCTAATTTTCTTTGATTGATAAATTCATAGGAACAAACAGCTTTTGGGTGGTCTTACTCTTTGCGAAAAGCGGTCGTGTATTATTTCCTAATTGCATTCAGCTAACCCGCCAATCCGGGTCACTTTAGAGGTTAGGACAAATCTTTTCAATCCGCACTCGGCAGTCGACAGTTCTCGTCACTTCTCATCAAACAACTGTCCTTACTGACGCTAGCGTCTCTGGCGGCGGGCATTCATATCACTGTAGTTTGTTGTAGTTGTCACTGAATAAAGAGCTAATGTACTTAATCAGCCGCTATGAGCGCCGTTGCCAACGAGAACATGATTGTCTAAACGGTGTTGGACCGCGAATTGTAAACTGTATTCCTATCCGTGGACTCGGCAGTCGGCGAACGCTACTACATCGTTCGTCAGTTGACTGTGCTGAGCGACGATGTCAAGTCATTCTTTTTATGCGTTAATCCATAAAAACAAAGAAATAACGACAAAATATTAATTAATTACATTTTTCTAAAGTTAAATATAAGTAGGAGATACATTAATATTTTTGACTTTTGTAATCTGTACCGAACCGGATTTGTACCGATGCCTTTAACCGTACCGAACCCATGACGGTATTTTGCCTTGTACCGTACCTGTACCGAATTTTCGGTGCACCGCAGACCTACCTACACGTTTTATATGCATTGTGTCTACTAGTTGGGAAAAGTCGGGAAGTCGTGAAAATGTCGGGAGTTGTAGGTTTTTGGTCGGATAAAACTCATTTTACAACAAAAATACAAGAATTTTATGATATTTAATGGACTTTATAAATTATTTTATTTTAAAAAAAGGGTGGTGGGGATTAATTTTAATAAGAAATTTTCATAAAAGTGATCTTAAAAAGTAGGAAATTAAATTTTGAAATTTTGTAGAACCCTGCAAATGGTACAGCGGAACCTCTGTTAACCGTCACCATTGGGACCGGGACTATGAGAGTTAAAAAGTGAATAGACGTATAACAGAAATAATATTAAAACCCTGTACAGTAAGGTCCGGTTTCTCGAAGCAAGTTTAAACCACAATTGTCCTTATGTTTAACATTGAATTAAACTGAGTTTAAGTTTAACGTGTTTGGAGAAACTGGCCCTAGGCCTAAGTAGATTTAAACATATTTGGAAAAATTACATCTAAACAAGTGGGTTATACTCATTTATATCCAAACTATGAAGGTCAAATGCAAAATTAATACAAAAAAGTACGCAAAAGTAATATTTAGCTGTAGTTCTTCTTAAAAATTCTGTTTTACATCATTTATGATCGTTCGGCCAACACCATAAATTAGCTTGATTATTGTATCAGTTTTGCCCTTCCTAAAACATTTAAACTTTCAGGTTTTTGTAAATTCCTAATACAACCCGATTTCCGTTTTAACAATCTTAGAAGCACTAACGGCTAGTTTTAAGTCACACTGTAACAGAACAGAGTACATGTCAATGTATTTCTTCTTGCATTGAGTACAGTTACAGTATAAAAAGTATTGGGGAACACTCGCAACAATCAGACAGTTTCCATGTGTTGCGGGAGAAGGATCTGCACTAACGGTTGAATGTAGATGGAAGTAGTATTCATTGTGACCCTAGATTGGAATATATTAATAATGAAATAAAATTACCTTTTCCAATCACTGGTTATCAAAGACGACATGTTTCGTTCCTTAGAACTTCATCAGGTCCATAGAATGCAACTACCACATAGTCCAATGTATTATTACATTGTGGTTTGTCAAATAATTCAATAAAAAGTTGTCCCAGTCATCAAAACTGAAAGTTGTCATAATGATAAAAATAATAAAACTGAATTAAACTCATTAAAATTGTACTTGGGCTGACCACCTCACTCTTATCACAAACTAGATAATACTGATTAATTGAAGGTGTTGTCTTATTATTATTATTATTTTCTCCAATGCCAACTATTTTGATGTTCTTCTTACTTTCACTTAGACAAAAAAAAAAAAAAAAAAAAAAAAAAAAATGCAAGAAGAACATCAACATAGATGGCATTGGAGAAAATAATAATAATAATAATAACGAGGTGGCCCGTGCGCAAATTGCGCATTTTATGATTCTGTATGAGTGAAACTCACCTACAGTACGTGAATGTTGATTATGAAGTGACAGAGATCTATTTTTGTTTACTATCTGGCTTTTAAAATTCATCTGAAGGTAATCAGCTGTTAAATTACAATTCACACTTAAGAACTTGCAATAAAAGTTGGTCAACATTCTAAAGCGCCCTCTAGAAATAAATCAAAGGCGAGGGGGCGAAGCCCGAAACAATATGACCTTTTTAATTACGATTCGTCACTGCGGTATATCCTAAGCTTTAAAATGACACTTCAATCATAAAAATCGGTTCAGTAGGTCGAGAGAAAAAGGACCGTAACATATGAAACCCTTATAGAAATAAGAAGATAGATAATAATAATAAGAAGAAGAAGACAACACCTTCAATGAATCAATATTATCTAGTTTGTGTCAAGAGTGAGTTGCTGGCCAGCCTAAGTACAATTTTAATCAGTTTTATAAATTTTATCATTATTACAATTTTTAGTTTTAGTTATTCGGACAACTTTTTATTGAATCATTTGACAAACCATAATGTAATAATATTACCTTATGCCACTATGTGTTAGTTGCATACTATAGACCTGATGAAGTTCTAAGGAACGAAGCATGTCGTCTTTTGATAAACAGTGATTGGACAAGGTAATTTTATTTCATTATGTAGATGGAAGCTTCATATAGGCGAGCTAGAGACACACAATATTAATGACTAACCTACTTCAATTACGATCAGGACATTAATGTTTTTAATTTGTTATATTGGCTTGCTGTTTTTTTATTTGTATGGACTAGCATTGAGTTTTTCAATAAAAACCTATGTTTTATCAAGTATCTTTTATTTATAATAGCGAATTGTTCATCTTACCAAGCTAGGCCTATATCGATTAAAAATAAATTAGATTTACAAAATTTCGAAAGCCGAATATGTCTGCAGCCAAATGTTATACTTAGAGAAGACCTTGACCAGATTTAAGGCTGGGCTGTAGGGAATCTAAGTATTGTATGCTCAAGAAACCTGGATCAGATGTTAAAAAGGGGGAAAATGGTGTGTCTATAGGAATGGATGATGATGAGGAAGAAGTGGTGCCACTTCCGAACGTCAACTCCGCCATTTTGAAGAAAGTTATTCAGTGGGCGACGTACCACAAGGATGACCCCCCACCACCTGAGGACGATGAGAACAAAGAGAAGCGGACTGACGACATCTCCAGCTGGGATGCAGACTTCCTCAAGGTCGACCAGGGCACGCTATTTGAACTAATACTGGTAAGTAACAATGGAAACAACAAACTGTTGCAGTTAACACTATCACCCAATATCTCTGCCCCTTAGATTTTACGACTCATGGCTACTACTCATGGCATTTTATTACTCAGCTAAAATCGTATATTTAAAAAGACATTTTCATCTCTATATCACAGCTGTTGGTGTGATAGTAACGTAACACAAAGTACCTTTTGATGTTATCAAACATTATTACTCATGTTAAGGAGACAGAAGAAAATCTTAAATGTAAGCATAGGTTGATATGTAAATCAAATTAAAGGCCTCACTTGGCAGAGTACAATGCTGCAAACTATACTTAAAATGGATGACCCAGATGGAAATGGTAGGTGTTAAAAATATCTATTAAAATGGAAAAACTTTAAGATTCAATAGTTTTCTCGATACATAACCTTTTGACGTCGGGTTGTGGCTTTTTTACTCCAAATGCAAAGACGTTTAAAATTATGTATATTGTGACAGAGGCTAAAGAAGTTTCAATTTAAACATCCTCTATGGGACGTCCCCCAATTATGTCTTACAGAAATATGCTTTGGCTTTTGTCACATCATACATAATTTTAAATGTCTTTGCATTTGGAGTAATTAGCCACAAACCCTACGTCAAAAGGTTGAGTACTAAGAAAGTTATTGTATTTTTAACTTTTACCCATATGACTTTATTGAAACTTTGAACGCCTATTATTTCTGCCAGGGTCATCCATTTTAAGTATAGTTTGCAGCATTGTACTCTGCCAAGTGAGACCTTAAATTTGATGTATCAACCTATGCTTACATTTAAGATTTTCTTCTGACTCCTGGGGCCGTCCCTCTAACATCACTAATAATGTTTGATAACATCAAATATTATAATCACGTATGGTTCATAAAAGAAATAATTTTGTCAGTTTGATGTAATCTTGAGCAATATATGTGACCAGCATATCAGGATAATTTGATAGCAGCCATATTTTAAATAGGTTGAAACAATTGAATTTTTTTAGTGTTATGTTGACTAATTTACACCCGATCAACAGATCAAATTTATTTCAGGATTAAAAAGATTTTTTTCTCCAAAACCTAGACCAAATCTGGATTTAACACATTCCAGTTTTTAATTTCATGAAGATTACTATTACTAGAAGCTGTTTTGGCTACTGCGTGCCTGCTTTATAATTTCCAAACAAAATATATCCTCGAGTTTATTTCAAGTAAAAAACATTTGAGTTCTTTAAGTAAATCAAATTTTCAATAACATTAAGAAAAAAAATGTGTCAGAGGTTCCATTGAGGGCGATCTTCGTACCGAAGGTTCGGATAACACATAGTGTCATGGCAGGCCCAGCCTAATGTTTACTGTTTTTGGTGTTTTGTTTGCAGCAAACACAGCTGCATAAAGACTACGTGATGGTTTGTCTCATACTTTGAATTTTGTAGCAACTAATTTACAATTTCAGTTTTTCCTTGATAAGGCCCAATAAATTTCAAATTAATCTTAAATTCGCACTTTGACAATTCAACATTTAATACCATAATGGAATGTATAATAAACCAATATTTTTGTAGGTTTAAAAATAAATTGCCCTTAAACTAACCACAATGTCATTATCATAACGACAATACCCGTTTTAAAAATGTCCATGCCATCAAAAATCATAATTTACAGTTTTATAATAAAAAACCTTCAAATGCAGGAACAACATTTGTATACTACATCCCTAAAGAAATAATAATACAATTGGTTGATGTGGCAGCCATACTGTGCAGATGTACATAAATCTTTCTCTTCCGAACTCCTATTAAAAGTGTTGTATAGAAAGCTAATGTGCTGTGATTAAGCAAATTGAAGACAAAGAGTGCTGTATTAGCAGTGAGTACAAGCAATCTTTGGTATCCAGACTTATTAAACTTAAAAAGATCAATAAACATAACCTTACACTTGTCAATCCTAACCTCAAAATGGCTACCTGTGCAATCTGTACCAAGTCTATCAAGGCTAATAATTTGAAAATTAAGTGCATGGACTGCAAATATGACTTTCATGGTGCATGTGTTAAGATGAGCAAGGTCGATATTGAGTACATGACAAGTGAAGGAAATGTCTGGAGATTTGATCCTTGCGCCAAGTCTAGGCGGAGTAGCCTCCGATTGGAGAGCTCTGTCACGGAAGGTAGTGTAACACTGCAAGATATAATGGAGGCTATAAATCAATTAAAACTGCAGCAAAAAGAATCTGCAAGAGATTTTAATATTTCACATGAGGCCCTGCATAGTCAAATTGAGGAGAATACCAAGGCCTTAAAAGAGCAAAATGAGAGCCTTGCCCGCTATATCGGTGTAATAGAGGAATTAACAAATGAAAACAAATTCCTCAAAGAAAAAGTGAAACAGCTGGAAGAACGTCTGGAGGATACAGAGCAGTACTCCAGGCGAAATTGTGTCGAGATACACGGAGTCCCGATCACCGGCACTGATGTCCTTACAACAGTTAAAAATGTTGGCAAGGCCTTAGACATGGAAATAGAGGACTCCATGATTGACGCCTGTCATACTCTCGGCACGAAACCTGACTCTCAGGGTCCACCCAGTATAATAGTGAAGTTTGTCAGAAGGATAGATGCCGAAAAGCTTCTCACCAAACGTCGGGGCAAAAAAGATTTCTCCACCAGGCACTTGGGACTTGCTAACGACAGACCTGTCTTCGTGAACGAGTCTCTCTCGCCGACCAGGAGGAGGCTGCTGGGGTTGGCGAGAGACGCGAAACGGCGCGGGTGCTGCAAGTGGGTGTGGGTGCGAGGCGGAAAGATCATGTATCGCAAGGAAGACAGCGGACCTGTGACCATTGTTAAAACCCAGGCTGACCTTCCAAAATAAGCTTTATGGATATACTTATCAAATTGAGGTACGTTTTTTTAATGTTTTTCCATTAGGATAATGTGTTCAATTTTTGTTTATATACTTTTTCACATAGTTTTTTTTTTATTCTGTAATTATTTATGTGTGTGTGTGTTTTCTTTAACTTCTATAAAAAATGAGTATTTCCTATAAAAATAGACATACATTGTTTGGACTACCTGGATTAGTTATCATACAGCAAAACATCAGAAGCATGAGAGTAAATTTCGATTTGTTTTTGTTAGAGTTAGCTAGTTTAAGTAAATTACCTGACATCATTATTTTAACAGAAATATGGATTAAAAATTCAGAGCTTCAAATTTACAATATTCCCAATTATACTCTACATACTAAAACAAATGAAGAATATAGAGCTGGGGGAGTAGCTGTTTTTATACACAATAATGTAAGGCACTATGATCATATTCAGATTGATTTTACCTCAGCAGACGTTTTACAACTAATATTTGAACTTCAAAAATTCAAATTTTTGTTAGTTGTAATTTACAGACTTCATCAATTTTCCAAAGACCTATTCTTAAATGAGTTAGAAGCTCACCTAACTAGAAAAGTCACAAAAAGCTTTGAAAATGTTATTATTATGGGTGACATGAATATTAATTTACTCGATGAAAATAACATTATAGATAAATATTACTTACTTTTAGCTACCCATGGTCTTGAATCCTTAATTAATGAGCCTACCAGGATTACTGATCACTCCGAATCTTGTATCGATCACGTTTTAATCAGGATCAAACAACGAAACGCACTAGAGATAGAGGAGGCGGTGTATAACACTTGCGTCACTGACCATTGCATGACAGCGCTCTCGCTCAGCGTGCGTGGAGGCGACGGAGGGGAAGGAGGGGCAACAGAGCCAGACAGTGCGTCGCTCACCGTCAGCCGCGTCGACTATACCGTACTATCAACACTGCTCGCCGACACTGACTGGTCCGAGGTGTATAGGGAGAAAAATCCGTCAGTAGCTTTTGATTTATTTTTAAAGAATTTGGATCGGGCTTTAGAAAGTAGTAGGTTTGAGCGCAAAATTAAGAAAAAAAATATAAAGCTGAAACCATGGATTGATTTGGAAACATGTAAGAGGGTTAAAATAAAAAATAAGTTGTTAAAATTATTAAAATCTCATCCAAATGACTTAAATTTGAAAAATTACTTTAAAGATTTTCGGAATAAATTAAACTCTGATATTCGAAATATGAAAAACAATTATTATAAGAATCTTTTTAATAAATATAAAGGAAACTCGAAGAAAACTTGGTCAGTAATTAAAGAAATATCTGGACAAACTCAGACAACAAAATCAGACTTATCCATTAAAATTGGTAAAAATAAAACTACCTGTGATCCAACTGAAGTGGCTAATGAATTCAATAAATTTTTCTTATCTATTGCTGGGGAACTATGTGAAGTTAGAGATAAACCGAATGGGTTTTCATCCCTGCCCTGGGTGAACTTTTTCAGGCAAACTTATTCAGTGAATTCAATATTTCTTAATCCTGTTTCACAAGGAGAACTATTATCAGAAATAAAAGCACTAAAAAATGGTACATCTCCTGGTATTGATCAAATAAGATCAACAACTTTAAAAAGTATTTCAAACTACATTTGTGACGTTTTAGTCCACATTATCAATCTTAGTTTTCAAACCGGTGTCTTCCCTGAAAAAATGAAACACGCGGTTGTCATCCCGATTCATAAAAAAGACTCAAAACTGCAATGCAGTAATTACAGACCAATATCACTATTAACATCTTTTTCAAAAATATTTGAAAAGCTTATGAAACGGAGATTGGTTGGTTTTCTGGAAGGTACGTCATTTTTCAGCCCCAATCAATTTGGTTTCAGAGAAAAGCTTAGTACTGAAAATGCTCTTTCAAATTTCATGTATGAAGTGTCGAATGGGCTAAATAATGGTAAAAGAGTAAGTGGGCTGTTCTTAGATATTGCAAAAGCTTTCGATACAGTAGATTATGATATATTATTATTCAAACTGAAAAACTGTGGTATAAGAGGGGTTGCGCTTGAATGGTTCAAGGATTATCTGACTGGAAGGAAACAGTGTGTTAAGATAGGAAATGTAAAAAGTCAGTTAGGGGTTATCAAATATGGGGTACCTCAGGGATCGGTTTTAGGACCAATTCTTTTTTTGATTTATATAAATGACTTATGTAGTGGTAACTTTCAGGGCAAAGTGATATCCTTTGCTGATGATACAGCTTTAATATACTCAGGAAATTCGGTTTGGGAACTTGAAGAAAGTATGAATTTAAACTTGGAAGCCTTAAGATGGTGGTTCGCGGAAAACAATATGACTCTCAGTGCCAGTAAAACTAAATTCATTAATTTCACGTTGAGGGGGGAGTTTTTCTTTTCACAAAATATTAAATATAAGTGTATGAACTGTTTGCTGAGTGGTCGCTTTTGCTTAAGAAACTGTAGTGTGGTAGATCAGGAAGACACTATTAAATATTTAGGCGTGACCTTAGACAAAAACTTGAATTGGAAAACCCAAATTTCTCAAATAAAACGGAAATCCTTGCACTTAATGCGGTTCTTTTATTATTTGCGGTATTGTTGTGATAGTAATCTTTTGAGAACATTGTATTTTTCTTTGGTTCATAGTAGGCTGGATTATGGAATAGTATGTTGGGCAAGTACATATTTGACAAGCATTAAACCAATAATTACCATGCAGAAACAATTCATTCGGATTATCTTGGGAAAAAATCGCAATGAACCATCATGGCCACTGTTCAATGAGCTGAAAATTCTTCCCCTAAGACACATGTATGTGTATAAAGTGTTAAAACTATTTTATCTAAGATCTAAAAACTGTAAAGAGGAAAATAAATATAGGGAAAAATTAAGAAACAGGGACAACTTTAACATTCCGAGACCAACGTGCACATTTTTTATGATGACAGAAAGCTTTTTGGGTCCAAAAATCTTTAATAGTCTACCCACTCATATAAAAACGGTATACACTCTCCATATCTTCTTGAAAAAGATACGAGAGTGGCTTTTTAGTCTTGAAGATATAAATAATAGCATATTCAACACACTAGTTTAGGGGTTTTAATTATAAGTTTTTTTCCCTTTTTTCATGTACCAATTCTAATATATATTTTATGTATATTTTGTTGTTTGTTGTATATTTGTACTGTCAAAACATAGCATACTGTAAACTGCTGTTGTTTTTCCTCATAAAAGTAATAATAAAGATTGATTCTTTTAGATTATTTTAATATCTTGTGAAGTATAAGAACTTAAGTTTTCTGTGATTTTACCATTTATTAACTGCAATTATTTTAACTGATATTAACTGATATTTGTATATGCAACACTGCTGGGACAGCAAAACTCTTTTTTACTAATGTATTTTATATTTGTATTCTGTATTAGTTTTTTATTGTTATATTACAAAGCTCAGGAGTTCTTTTCTTTTCTTTCTTTTTCTCATTTCTTGATCTTTTATACAATAATAAATTGTTCAATAAGTTTGGCACCACCTTAAAAAAAAAAATTTCAAAAAATGTTTACCTCCAATCAGGCTTTTGCCTTGGAGGCATTTTCTCAAAAAGCATTAAACAAACACAATCTTTTAAATTTACATATTAATATAGTGATTATGTCAGCCTGGGTTTATATATGAATGTATGTGTATTTATATGTATGTATGTGTATATATATATATGTGAATGTGTATATGTGTATATATGTATATATAGGAATATAATGTATGTAAGAGGTATATTAACAAGTGTTTGATCTGTAAACTATGTATTGTTATTATGAGAAAATAAAGATTTATTTATTTATTTATTTATTTTATAAGTGATATAAAAATATTAAGACCTTCAAGAAAAAGTTAAAAAGTTATTTGATTCAAAGATCAGTTTATATTCATTTAATGAATATTTTGGAGAGTAACTTCTTTTAAAAAAATGTATAGAATTGTTTTGGTTATATTTAGTTTAGTGTATCAGTTAGTTTACTATATTCTAGTAACAACTATATACGAGAAATTGACGCCTTCTGTATTTATTGTATGAATCATGAATAATGAAAATTTGATTGATTGATTGACTGTTAACATGAAAAAAATTCAGTTATTAACATTGTTGTTAATTAAGTATGGAATTATAAATATAAATAATGTAATATTATATTTGCCTACATTTTGAATATTCTTTCCTGATGAAGTCCTTTTTTAATTAAATTTGGAATATTCAATATTAATTGTGTTCATAGCAAATATATATCTTAAACCCTCATTTTACCTATTATCAGTGCGAACAATCCTTTCAAGGCTCAACAATTGACAAGCCCTTTATCATATCAGGCTGTGATAAATGTGTGCTTAGGAATTTACCATGATTGAGTCATTTGCTAATATCGGTCAATAAAACCACGTTACATCACTCGAGTTCAGGAAAGACAAGTATTCAAATTAATGCTAGGTGGACTTGTGTGTTTCAGAAAACAGCCCCTTTTGGCCCCATGAGCTATATAAGAACTTGAGTGTCCTTTACGAATTATTTTGAACATTTCATCGAAATGAAACTATTTCTTAATCGAATGTGTCATGTACAGGAAACTATTTAAAATAAATATGCAAACAACTGAAAATAAATATTTTTCCAGATGATTTAAATCGGTTATAGGCCGACAGAAAAATTTATTTTGCCAAACTTACTTGGTCCCTTTAAGCTTTCTGCCCTACAGTTACTTAAAAACTATTTTGGCAGTTTTAAATAATCTGTTGAAAATTGTTTAATAATGTTACAGGCAGCAAATTACCTGGACATAAAGGGATTGCTGGACGTGACGTGCAAGACGGTTGCCAACATGATCAAGGGTAAGACTCCAGAGGAGATCCGCAAGACTTTCAACATCAAGAACGACTTCTCCGCGAGTGAGGAGGAGCAAGTTCGCAAGGAGAACGAGTGGTGTGAGGAGAAGTGAACTGCTAACTCTTATAATGTATTGTTTTAATTTTTTTTTTTTTTTTTATAAAAATTGTTAATATTTTATACGTAATTGAGTAAAGTGTAAAGTGCGTACTAGCCCTTATAAGATTTTTAAATTAACAGGACTCACTTGGGCACAACTTTGTTTTCTATTTGGTAAGTGGTGCACTTAGTTTCTAATTTTTATTATTTTGTTTTGTTTGAGTCGATTGTGCAAGGTTTACGTAAAATCCCTTGAAGACTGTGCATCACCATTTTCATTATACATACTGTACTCTACATAATAATTTTTACCTTCATTTAAATTAAGTCATAACAACTCGGATTGTAAATATTCATGTATTATTTAAAAATTAAATATATAGTCAGTTTCTTTCAATAACTTGATGATGTAAAACTGATATTCTTTCATCCCCAATGTTTTCAAGAACTCGTTTATCCTCTGAACCTTGAATGCTGTTCATATAAAGAGTTTTTCTTCCTATATTTAAACCAAGTGTTCCGATAATATAATCGATAAGCATTTCAATGCATTTATCAGAAACAAAAGACATGTAAACCAAAGAACAAATTAAAAACTAATTTTAAACAAAGGTTGTTCAGAGAGTAGGCCTGAGCTCTGTTATTACTTGGTGAAAGAAAGGGTGGGTTGTAGATGCATGCAAGTGTCAGTGTTGGGTAGGTTCTCATTAGGAATCTCCGTACTTGTAAGTCCTGGAATTAAGTGTAGCTGCGATGTCAGCAATAATTTAAATTCACTTTGCCCAGTTTGCTACTGCTAGGACTTTTAAGAGTCCCATCTTTGTTCATCTTTCAATAGAGATACTTTATAGTATTAATCTCTCTGTTTTTTATACATTATCATTTTGGGTGAGAGGATCATTGGTCTCCGCAGACAGCCCTCTGGCTCAAGAAGTGGCTCATGAACTAATAATATTCTTAATCAATTTATTGATATTAATCCTGTTGCTGGGTCAAATGTAGAAAATAAGTTTAGTATCATTTTCAGTTTAATTTCTTGTTTTCTATCTTTGTGTTAATTTTAATTAAGTGGCTGTGTCACTTCATCAGAAAAAGACCACGAAGCATCTGGGTTTTATACTACAGTTCCACTCATCATCAGTTCTCTGTGAACAAAAGAGCACACAGCATCCATAAAAAATCAAAGGTTTCATTATTGTCCATAAAAGAGGTTAGCCGTATAGGTCAATAGCGATGGCAGAGCCACTTTTAATTTTTAATGGCCATTTTTATTTTGAATTATAGTGCACACTGAATCCCAGCCGATCTCGAAAACTTACAAATTTATTCCTAATAAGTGGACACCCACAGCTGAAACTCATATGTCTTCTCCTCTATCCCTCAACCAGATAAACAACGGAATTACTTCTGAACTTCCGTCAAATTAGGATTTATTTCAGACTTTGGATTGAAACTCGTGTTTTCTATATTCAAATCTTCACCTCAGTTTCTTAGTCATATTGCTTCCTAAAATGTTTTAAAATACAAACTTATGTGAGGTTTTTGTAGCGACACTATAGTGTTCTTGTGATTGGTAGGTGCGCACTTGCAGAGTTGCCATAAAATTGTTAAAAAAACTATTATTAAACTCAGAGCAGTAAACACTGCCACCAAAAAATATTAAAAGGATCTTACTGAATTTTATTTTCTACGGTAACATATTGATTGACCTCTTGTAACATAAAAGTTAAGTTTAGATCATTTTGCATAATCCCTTGTTTAAACAATATCTTCTCTTATACAATAAAGGTTCCAGGAATGAGATAAATAAAAAAATATATATTCAAGTATTGCATTTTATTTATAACAACATGTGTGCAGTAAAATCACCAGTCATTATTTGAGATTAAAAAAATGAGTGATGATCTATTTAACTTTGGGAGTGGGTGATTTATACTAATTATGCTCATTTTACTAAAAATTCTTAATGTTCACTGTTCAGATCAGTGAGTACGGTTTATTTGTTACGTAGAGGTGAAATTAGCATTGCTTCTTATTGAGGTTTCAGGGGATTAAACAAAAATTTTTTTTCAAAGAATTTGTTATAATGAGGTTTGTTATATCATGGTTTGACTGTACCAGTAAACTAGGGGTGCCTATGCAGCGCAATGGCACCATATGACACAATGGTACCATCAGATTGGGTTGACATTTTAGTAGTTCAGTTGATCTTATTCTACTTTGATGTGTTCTCCCGTTATACTATGTTTTACCATCAACACCTATTTAAAATTTTTTATTTAAATTTTTCCCCATATTAATATTGTGAGCAAAAAAAAAAAAAAAAAAAACTTTTTTTGGGCTTCCAGTGCCCCTCAGAATAGAAAATTAAAATTTTATCGCCATTTGTAATCTTATCGTATTTTAATACTCTAAGGGGTCTATTTATTTTTTTGTAACTGCTACAATTTTCAACCGATTTTCAAGCTTTTGGTTTCGTTGGACAGGGTGCTAAGGATTTGGCTAAGATCTTTACTGTGTGTATTTGGCTAAGAGGGATCGTGGGACTAAGACACGGCTGAATTTTTATGGTTGTTGGGATTCACAACATGCCTAGCTTATGTACCTGGTAAGGGGAAAGTGCAAGTATGCTACGAGCTTAGAAGCCATGCTTGCATAAAGCACACTAATTTTGGATGGGGGAAGATGATGCTTGTGTTAGGTGTGTCTTTTGAAGAATTAGGGAGACTTAACATATGATTGTCCTTTTCTTTATACCTTTCTACCGACAAGCTATACATACATCGTATAGCTCATTTAGTCAGCCACCAAGTGTTAAGAATAATAAAATAAACTCTGTGGTGCAGATCACCTGAGTCAATATATGTAAAAAACTAAAATAAAATATAATTGTTGATCTCTTTTTATAGAGCTAAATCCAGGGCTCTTAGCCATTGGCAGCCCAGCTTCACTTGCGCTATGCAGACCAAACAACCCTTCAGAGAAAGCACTCAGTGGGCACTCGGCGACCATGTGCTTCATAGTTAGATACTCTGCTTCGCAGTCACATGACTGCGGTCTTGTGCCATTCCCCATTTGTATTTTTAATAATTGCATCTCCCCACTCTAGTGCATAAGCGAATGAGTAATGTTCACTTCTTCCAAGGAAGATCCATACCACCTAACGCTACAGTTGGGTGAGCTATTATAAAGTTGTTCCGACCTTGGAAAGAGTCTCAGGAGGAAGTTCAGTTTGTATGGACGGTGAAGTTTGTGTCGATCAACTGGGAGGCTGTCCGTATAGGTGGTTTTCGGGACTTCAATCGGCTCGTATCCTGTGGGAGGTAATCTTTGGAGGAGCAGATAACATCTTCATATATTCCCTAATCAGTGTATTCTTAATCTTACTTTAGGTGGAGCAATATCACACAAGAGCCAGGGTATAGGGGTTGCCACGAGTGTGCCACTAATGGCTCCTCATAGTTATGTTTAGGTGGGCGTCAATCTCTTTGACATGTACACTGTTTAACTACACTGAAGAGCACAGTATGCAGCAGTTGAGTATACCAGGGACAAAGCAGTGATATGTAGAACTCGTGCGTGAGCTCCCCATGTGGGGACAGCAAGGTGATGAACAATGTTAGTCGTGGTGCTCACCTAAGCTGCTGTCAAGGGCGGATCCAGGATTTTTCCAAGGGGGGGCCGCAGAGGGGTTTTAGAGGTGTTTCATATGTCTACAATATGAAAGAAAGGGGTGTAGTGTTGGGAGATGACTTATTGGCCAGCTAGGAAAAAAGGAGTTGAGTGGAGGTTACCCTCACCTCAGTAATTTCTAGCTCTCCTATTGGTTAGTTTAAAATGTTTTCTTTTATTTTAATGCTATTTAACAGCTGATAGTGGTGGGGGTATCTTCCCCTTCACTAGCCAACAAGTCATCTCCCAACATTACAGGTAGATAGCCTCATCTCTTGAACTTGTTATATGGAAACTTTTTAATGACAAAGTAGTGAATTCATTACTTTTGCATAACTACTTTTGCTTGGTATTTTAACGGAAGATCCATTTTTGTCACTTTGTTCGCTTTACAAACTCAACAAATACATCTCACGTACCGCCCCCCGGCGATGGCACACGGAACAAGGCTGTACGCACAAACAGAATTGCATCCCCCACTCCTTCACAACCAAACACCAGTGAGGATTGACGATGATTCCCGAAGGAAGTTTGTGGAGCCGACATCACCAACACGAGTGAGTTGTCTACCCTACCCTCTTACAGCATCAATATCACCTCGATAACAAAGGCCGAAGTCAGTCTAATATAGGTTATTGGGAGACAGTCACAACACTCGTATCGAAGCTGCATGTTTAGTGTTGTCTGCGGGGCAACTAGCGCTTTAAGCAGATGGAACAGGCGTGACTGGAGTCCTCGGCCATTCTGGCTATGGGCTAGAACTTTAAATGTAACTACAGTGAGCGGCAACCAATTCGGAAATACATTTCCGCCTTAATCATTCAATTAGGATTAAATTTGACAGTTTTTATTGTTATCAGCATTGTATGGTCGGCATTATTGTCAGCTGTGTTCGTTTTGCACTGATAGCTGCAATCACCTGTCTGTTATATATATATATACCTGTCTGTTGACGTCTGTTTACAGCTTCAGAAGCTAGAAATTGCACCTGAAAAGACAGAGGCAGTAGTAATGGCAAGTAGGAGGACCCTGGCTGAGATCAGTTTTGAGGTGAATGGTGTCATGGTGCATCCAGCCAAGAAGCTGGAGTACCTGGGAGTGTGGCTTGATCATAGATATTTCAAAGTTCACGTTGAGAATGTAGCGAACAAAAGCACCAGAGTAGCTGGTAGTCTCACCCGTCTCATGAGCAATGTTCAGGGACCAAATCCAGGGGAAAAAAGGGTGCTAGTGTCTGTGGTTGAATCAACTGTGCTACATACTGCACCTGTCTGGATGAGAGCCCTTGACTCAGCTAAGGTGAGATTGCTACCGGAGCGAGTACAGACGAAGATGGCACTTCAAGTGTGCAGTGGATACCGCACAATCTCAGCTGAGGCTCCCTTTGTCGTAGCGGGTGTTCAACCACTGGAACTTCTTGCCTTATGACTGCACCGTCATAAGGGGATACGAAACACACAAGCAAGGGAGATGCTACTGCTGGACCAATGGCAGGATAGGTGGTCTAACTCCCGGAAGGCAGCCTGGACAAGAACTCTAATCCCATGGAGAGCCAGACTATTAACTAACCCAGGGAATCATCATGGTGACTTCAAGGAGTACCGTATCTTTTCCGCATCCAGAAGGTTCAAACAAAAATTGCTGGTATTGTGGGGAGGAAGATACTCAGAGCATACTATCCTGGAGTGTGAGCGTTGGGCTCGGCAGAGAAGACCTTGTTTCCTGGAACTTGGAAACCTGACAAGAGGAAACATTGTTTGGAAAATGCGGGAAGGGTTGCAACAATGGAATGTGGTGTCTGAGCTTGTCAGGGAGATCCTTAGACCAAAGAAGATTGAGTCAAGGCAGGATAACCGGGACCTAGAGATAGCAGAAGGAGATGAAGATTGATTTGGCTAAAATAGAAGACCTCAGACAAGATAGACAGACATGAATGACATAGACTCTACTGGGCTGAAGTAATACCTTTAGTGATCCCAGCTCTAGAAAGCTGTAGTTGTGAGAGGATAGGTTTAGTGGGTATAAAAGTCCCCCGGTGTGTCCACCACAGACCGGACCCTGTTATTTGAGGACATTTTAATACTATGAAATAAGGTGATTCTTTGGAAACTCCAAACGTTAAAATTGGTAGATAAATAAGGCACATACATTGTCTTTCGGAACTGTTTAGAACTCTTTTGTATATTTGTTCCTTGCATTGAGACAAACATATTTTACAATATAACCTTGGGTCTCCTGTGCCTCCTTCTCAGTCTGTGTGTCCATTTCTAATTTTCACTTGGTTCATTAAATCTTCAAAAACTCTTTAGATATTAAATTAAAACTTGTCATAACTATTTTGTACTTGAATACATTTTATGTAAAAATTTAAAGTTTATACCTTTTTCTATTTCAAAATGGAGTACCTTTTAGCGAATTTCCCATAGGGAATAAGGGAATAGGGAATTATTGGGGTACAAAACCCCCCAAAACTACCCCTTCCGGTAGGTCAATATGTCTGGTTTACAAACTCATCCGAATAAACGTTGGATTACACATCTCTACCAAATTTTGTGTCGATCGGACCGTTTTTATGAGAGTTATCGTGCCTAGGGACGATACTGCATACTCTTTTCCCATGTTAATTATATGGAGAATAGGCAAACTACTTTAGCAATGGACAGATATCGACGAAACTTAGTAAATGGCTTCATATGGTCAAAATATTTGTTTTTTTTAATGATAAAAACCTTATTTTAGTGTTTCCCATGGCAGCATACCTGCATAGGTACTCTCCCTATCTATATATTAATAGGCAAGCATGTTTCATTTCCTCCTTTTTTCTCAGCTTGTGTGCATCGTAGAAGAAATCCGCGCATACCGTTAGAAAGGTATTGTGCTGTAGATGAGCAGAGTCACGTTTTAATTCACAACGGCCCACGGGGCTACGCCCAACAGGCTTTTAAAGTTTCAATGTTAAATTTATGGGAGAAAGATAATTGATTGAATCATAAGACAGTTGTTGTAATAACAAATGCTAGCAAATAAGGAAGAACAGATGTTTCATCTATAAAACATTTTAAAATTAATTGGCTTAAGATCAACAGAAATTTTGGTCGAATTTCGACCAGTGGGCGATCTCTAGTATTTATTATAAGGAGAATAGACATTTATTTCCCTATTTATGAGCATTTGATTTTATTTGGTTTACAGTTTTATGTGGTAAAAATTAATATTACTAATTTGGAAATTCGCTGAGTACGCAGGTCTGCTGCGACGGGGGGTATTAAAATTTCCAAAGATAAACCTCTCAAAAATGTAAAAAAAAGAGAAAGTACTATACAATTGAAATGCACATACAATTTTATTGTCTGATCATAAAAACCAAGTTTCAAACAATCTGACAATGAATAATAGGAAATAATATTTTCATAGACAAAAGCAGTCAACTTTAGAATAATATCCTTACAAAAAGCACGTTTTTGTTGAATTTAGAAATTAAGAAACATCTTAATTTCTCAATTATTCATGGTCAGACTTGAGGAAACTTGGTTTTAATGAATGAATGTATTTATTTCTTCCATTAATTTTACAGTTCAGAATATACAAAAAAATCTTAGTTTAAAATTAATTAAAAAATAAATTGACTAAACTAACAATAAAAACAAAAAAATTGAACTGTTAAATAAATAAAATACCCCATGGAATTCAGCAGACATACATGCAAGCCTATGCGTCTGCTAGCTTTGCTTAAAACAAGAAATAATATGACCTTTAATTGCATTTTATTTCAATATAAACATATAAAATAGAAAAGAGAAGTTGTGTTTTATATATATCAATCAATGGCCGTGATGGAGTGATAGAAGTGATAGAGTGAATAGAAAAAAATATAAATATTGTAAAATAACAATTCATCAATTATCAATGAGCTGGGAACGAGTTTGGGATGGATGGATGGGAGGGTCAGTGGCAGTGCATAGTCAGGGGTCAAAGGTCTAGGCGCCGATAATGGGCAGTAATGATAAGATCAGCCTCGTCCACACCTAATTTGAGTAAAAATCTTTAATATGAATTTTGAAAGTATTTAAGGAAGGCGAGTCAAAAATGTTAATATCGCTGAAATGCTTACAAATATTGCGATAATCAATGTGAGAGATGTAAAAAGAATTTGTAGTGGAAAATGTTTTATTTAATGAAATTGAAGCGATCCCGACTATTGAAGAGTATCTTGTATTGTGCGAGTGAGAAATTTCTTGAAATATCGTATTACGGTTTAAAAAAATATTAATTAAAATGCTTTTGATAAAAAGTTTTCAGACTGTAAGGACAGATGATTCTGCAAATAGAGCGTCAGTCGGGTAACGGCTGTTTTTCCCAAAAGCAACTTTTAAAATTGATTTTTGGACAACATTCAAAGGCTCAAGCAGGCTTCTGAAACTGCCCCCCTCCCCCCCCCCCACAAGCTATGATTCCAAAGGACAGCAACGACTTCACATAGGCAAAATATGCCATCTTAATTTCTTTATATGATAGGACTCCATTCATCTGCCTAAAAGCGAAAATATATTTTCTGATTTTATTTTTAAGGTATTCAATGTGATGAGTCCATTTTAGTCAATTAATTGTCAAAAATAACTCCCAAATATTTATATGATTTTACCTTCTCAATGCTTTCACAAATACAGTTATTATTTTTAAAGTTACTGCAAGTATGAATTAAGATATCATGCGAATTATAATCTGGAAATTTACTAATGGTAATGGGTAGGAACTTGGTTTTTGAAATATTTAAGGAAAGTATATTTTGGTCCAACCATTTTTTAACAATCATTAAATCATGCATTGCTAATATCAGAAGAATACATTTTAAATGACTGCTGTTTTGAAAGAGAAGGATGGAAATGTCAATAAAAAAGCCTGTATCAATCTTCACTTTAACTCGTAAATTGGATAAATAACGCTTTGATTTGTTTTGTAGGTAAAAAGGTCTTCAAACAGTCATGCAAGTTCAACTCAACACCAAGTGTTTTTTTAAATACCGGGTGTTCATAAAGTCTTGCCCTGATAATAAAACCGAATGGTGTGAAAACAATTGGTGGTAAACGTTTTATTTTCAGTTTTAAATAGTGACTTCTTAAGTTTTTTACAGATGTATTGCACATTCTCTATTTACTCTATGCACGTCTTGGGTTATCTGTACATCTCCTAGGTGACTTTCAAGTTCGTTTTTTTAGTAATAACCGTTTTTTGACATCTCCTGAGAACATCACTGGATTCATTACCCTCCCTTTTGGAGTTTCCAAATTAGGAACTTAGGAAGAATAAACCAAAACCCCCACTTAAAGAAATTCAGAGAAATCAAGGATGGTGATCGAGGTCAGGTGGCCATTATGTCGGACCATCACGATTTGTTTTTGTGTGTGTTATAAGTAAACTGCATTGTTTAAATCAGATGAGTTGAGGTAATAACAAATGATCTAGAAAAAACTACATTATATTCTCTTGAAAACAAGAAATATAGGATGAGAGTTGCTATAATGGTGTAAGTATAGTAAAGCTATGAAATCAGGGTAAGACTTTGTGCACATCCGTTAGAATTAAGCCAGAAATTAGGGCAGACAGAAAGACAGAAACCTGGGCACTGATACCCTTGTTTGTATTTAAATTATGTTTGCCTCGATTTAAGGAACAAATATTCAAAAGAGTTCCAGAGAGTTAATTAATATAATTCATTTTTAAACTTCTTAGATCAGTGTTTCTCAACCGGTGGTACGCGTACCACTGGTGGTACGCGAGAGCTTTTTAGGTGGTACGCGAGAGACAAAGGAAGAAAAAAGTTAAATACACGAAAAATAAGAAAAGCACTTTTGAACTACGTGATGCCGACATCCATTTCAGTCAGCTCAGTTTAGTGTTACTATACGCTTTTAAACATAATTTGAGAGACTCCGATAGGTAGCTTTACCTCTTCCTTATTAAAACAATTTAGTACCAACTTAACAAGTTAAATTATTTTAAGTTAAGACTCTATTTTCCGAGCATATTTAAATTAATTAATAATGATTTTGTGTCCAGTACCCGTCTGAACCCTTGAATTAGACCTATGAATTACCTTGCCTATTTTCCTTTTACTAGTTGAAGTTACAAGACATGCTCCGCAGAAACATTTAAACGTGAGGGGAAATTAATTTGGTCATATTCACGGAGAATATGAAGTTCATCACTTGGTAACCCTGGAACACATTCTGTGTATTAGAACGACGTAAAACCAACCTCGTTGGTATAGTTGGTGTGTTCGTTCGGTAAAGCCAAAATCCAGTCAAGTCCAAATAGTTTGTGTCGTGCCCTTATTTTTGCATGTGTAAAATTAGTCCTGATTAATAATCAGTCCCCTGAAAGGGATTATTTCCTTAGCAAGAAATAAAAGCAAGTTTCTCTTTAACAACCTCGTTTGCTGTAATATTATTTATTTGTTTGGTAATTTTTATTGTTTTATTTACTTTTGTAGAAAAGCAAAATAACCTTTTTTTGCTGTAAGTGTGTATTTTAAACAATTTGTTTCAATTGCATTGTAGGCCCTATGAAACTTTGTTTATAAAGCCGGCAGCTAGCGATTTTTAGTTTCAAAGTGTAAAACATAATATAGGCCTATTTGCGTTAATTAATAATCACAGTAATATTTGAATAGCTCCAATGTTCATCCCAATTTATGATTTTTTAAAAAATTAAAATACAACTTTTTAAATTAATTGTTTTAAATGTGAGTTTCATTTTTTCAGACTAGGCCTACTAATAAGGGGCCTATAATGAAATATATTAAAAGGAAAACAATAACCAATTCTCTCTCCGGCCGTATTTGCAAGGCGGAGGGGGGGGGGGAGGTTATGTATGAGTTTGGGTGGTACGCCAAAAAATTGAAAAGCCTCAGGTGGTACGCGGGCATCAAAAGGTTGGGAAACACTGTCTTATAGATTATTAATTTTGAAAGGTCGGCTAAATTAAGGGGGCCGTTCGGCAAAACGAAATGGGCTCGTCGAAATGTCGGTAATTTTGCAGGAAGATTGCCCGAGTTACCGACGCCCGAGCCAAGATATCGGAAGGCACAAAAAATGTGAAATCAGGAGCATGCGTTGTGTCCCTGGTCTCCCCCTCCCCCAACCAACCCCGAAAGATTTCCAAAGAATGACACTGACCACACGCCAGCACAACAGAGCGGCCGGCGCAGACCCGGTTTTCGGGGTTGTAAAATTATCTCGCATCACTGGCACTGTCTGTCCCGCACCGGGGGAGGCTCGACAGCCGTGCGGCGGGAATGAGGAATTCAACACGCGACTCTGAGTGACGGATTGCACGGCAATGTTTATTTTTGGAACTATCAGAACTTCCATAACATCCATATACTGTCGCTAAACAAAAGATTGTACTATCATAATCACTTTATTTAGAATAGGGCATTGTTCTTTATAATGTTTCATATAATTTCAAAACAAACTTTTATAGTTTTAATTTTAGATATCATTTTAAAATAAAACTGTTAGTTTAAATTTCAGAAGTCAAAATTGACTGTAACCTAAAAATAAACAGTTAAATTATTTCAATGTACGATTTTATTTTATAACGTACATTTAAATAGGTTAATTAATTATAAAGTAGTATTAAAATTATAAATAAAATACCTCTTACCAAGGATAAAACATAACAAGGCAAATTTAAAAATATTTATAATTTATTTACATACAAAATAAAAAAGCAAATTAATTGTGTAGCCTACAAAATAAACACATAGTCAAATACATAAGTAACATATTATACAAAATGGGACTAATTTACAAAAATGATTTCAATTTTTAATTTGCTAATAAAATAGCAAGTACCAGGAGGACCGAGCGTTGCTCGGTGAAATATTAGTAAATTTAAATATCAGAATAAACTTTATTGACATTTAATTTGCAGTACATAAACAGCTGTTACATTTCTTTTTGAAGTTCTGAATGTACTTCTTGTTTATATGTTGTTAATTCGTTGCCAACATGGCAACCCATAAGCCCAATGTTAAAATTTTGTAATTTTAAACTTTAATTTTTAGCAAAATTAGATTTTCCCTGGGGGCGAGACCCATCTCAATCGTATTTTTAAGGTAAAACTAAGTTTATTCCAAAATTTGAAGGAAATCGTCGGAGCCGTTTTTGAGATAATTGTGCAAGCAAGCAAACAAGCAAACATTGCTCGTGTAAGAGTATAGGATTTCATGATGTAAAACAATAAATACAAATAAAAAAAAAAAAACTTCCCTGCACAATTTTTATACAGAAACGTAAATAGAAACAAATTGTAACTTCTTGATTAGCATTGTACGAGATGGTGCTGTTATTCAGTACTGTACTTGATTAAATTAAATTCAAGATTTGATGAGAACAGGATTTGATTGAAATCAACTCAAATAAGCTTCACTACAAAGTTGTTCAGACAGATAGACTACGCAAATAAAAATAAAAAACTATACAATAAGAAAATACATAAATACAGTGAGGTAAATTCACATAGGCTATATCACTGAGAAAAAAATACTTCAGAAATACCATTAAAAACCGGTAATCCTGAAGGAAATACCGGATTTTTTAGGATAGAAGTCTATCCTTCAGATCGACCCTGCCGTGTACTGGTGATTTCGTACTTCTGATCGACCGTGAAAGCATTCAGATTGACCAGTATTTGGCAGTGAGGAACACCGTGCCGACCAGGAACCAACTGAAGTATGTTCTGGTCATTCTAAAGGGTAGTCAAGGCCTTCCTGACTGCATGTACGGAACCAACTGAAGTGTGTACTGGTCATTCTGAAGGGTAGTCAAGGCCTTCCTGACTGCAGGTACGGAACCAACTGAAGTATGTACTGGTCATTCTAAAGGGAAGTCAAGGCCCTCCTGACTGCTTGTACGGAACCAACTGAAGTGTGTAGTGGTCATTCTGAAGGGTAGTCAAGGCCTTCCTGACTGCATGTACGGAACCAACTGAAGTATGTACTGGTCATTCTGAAGGGTAGTCAATGCCTTCCCGATGTAATGTACGGAACCAACTGAAGTGTACTGGTTATTCTGAAGGGTTCTAGGTCCGCCATGTTTGGGAATGGACTTCCTGAATGATTTCACGGTCGTCCACCAGTAGTAACAGGTCGATCTGACGATTACACTTACATCCGAAAAATCCATGATTTCAGTCAGGATTACCGGTTGAATTTATGTGAAATTCCTGCAAGCTTATTATATAATACGGAATAACTGAAAGGTAGAAAACATTTTATTAATTGCCTTACTGAGGTCCTTAAGCTGTCCCTCGACAGAATTTAAAAATAGATAAAATGATAAAATTGTATCCATCTCCCCAATTAATAAAACGTTACACAATTACTTCTTTGCAATATAGTACAATACAAAGGTCATCCTATTGCAAAATTGCTTTATCCGATAGAGGAGTCGTATATTACAAAAAATAATGATTTATGCAAGTAGAATTGATGTGAATTTAGTAATGTTTTTTATTATGTTATTTGATGTATTGTACACCTTTAAAACATATTATACAATTAATTAAACTGTAGGTAGGTGTTTTAAAAATAAAAAGTTAGGTAGCTTTTATACAAAAATTTACTATCAAAGTTTTTATCAAAACCAAAATATGGCAAATTTAGATAAATGCATAAAAATAATGTAGATTGTTAACTAAAACTGACTTACTTAAATATCTTCTGTATTAGTGGTAAATACGTATACAAACCCTCTGATGGAACATTTTCAGTGTATTTGATTAAATACGACTGTTCGCCCCAAAGCTGTTATATTTTACTGTTTAGCGCATAACATTTCAAAATCAACTTCGTTTTCTGGTAGCAAGCTTAAATTCAAATAATTACCAGGTTAACCAATACTTACTTGTTGGTTTAATTCACTTTTTATTACATTATCATGGTAATCAGGCTTTGAAGTCAAATAATACCTCTTCACAGATGACAGGTGTTTCAAAACCCACTATTTAAAGTCACATTCCTTATTATTGTTTATCTTTCGTTATTACTGTGTTGCGTTGATTGCAACCATGAGACCAATGTTAAAAGATAACGATTTTTAAAAGTAGTTTTCAGACAAAAATGAGTTTTCCTGAAGTTGAGGCTGTTTCTAAATTTATTTTTTGGCCAAAACACTCTCAAATGCAAAATTTCAGCAAAATATACCAGCTAGATTTTGAGATCAATGAAAATTACATCGCCACAGACACTCCTCATCGTATAGGTTTATTAGGTTTAGGTATTTGTTTATTAGTGTATTTTGATATATTGACTAAAATAATTTCAATTGATACTAAATCAAACCAAATAATACCGTACCAAAAGTAATTTACATCAGAACCACACTTAAATATGTCACATACAATAAACTGACTACTAACCAAAGTGCTTATCCATATACGACACCGGAACACCACCGAATTTCACATATCCAACTTACACCCTTAGAAAACTATAACACTAATCACCACGATAACACTATATAACCAATAACATACATCACTCGTCTCCTCACTATTCCACGATTTAAACTGAAATTTAGTTGGTGGGATGGCCGGTAGGCAGCACCGTCATTGCCCGCATTGAGGAAGTCATAGCAGGCAGTAATGCCCTGCTAGACTGGCAAAGACATTTTTAGAAGTATAGTGCAGTCAGTTTGACCCGGTCAGGCTGGAAAACTCTGCAAAATACTGTACGGTTCAGGTAATTCAGAAGGGAACTGGAGGTTTCGCCTGTACTACCGGCGATACAGGATCACCAGTTCACGTAATGGTATTCCTGAAAACCCATTTATTTAGTTTCCGTGTGTTTCACCGGGTTTAATGGGTTTCCAGACTGCTGTACTTCAGGAGGACCAGTAAACTAGGTAATGCGACATTGCCTTTACGGCTGGAAGAAGTATTTTTCTCAGTGTACATTTTCACTTTGGAAGATGAATTTGATCTCTAATGGGAAGTCCACGTATTGCCATTTTGGTGTACTGGTTTTATTTTCTGAATAGTCTGGATATATTTGTTACATTCTTTTTTGTAAACCCCTTAAATCTTTCTATAAACTACAAAAAGGGGTAGCGCTTCGGCTTTATGTTCTAGCTGGTGCTGGTAATAATCTATCTAGCTATATATTAATACGCAAGCATGTTTCATTTCCTCCTTTTTTCTCAGCTCGTGTTCATCGTAGGATAAATCCGAGCATGCCGTTAGAAAGGTATAGTCCTATAGATGAGCAGAATCGCATTCTAATTCACATCAGACTCCAGGGCTACGCCCCACAGGCTTTAAAAGTTCCAATGTTAATCTTATGGAGAAAGAAGAATTGAATAGGTGAAATTGAATTGAAAGAAGAATCATTAGACAGCTGTTGTAAAAACAACTGCCATGCTAGGTAATTAGGAAGAACAGATGTTTTAGATCTTAAATGTTTTTAGCTTCTTGGGGCCAGATCAACTGGAATTTTGATCGAATTTCGATCAGGAGGCGATCTCTAGTATGTATAATTCTGTAAGCGAAATTTCTTGAGCAAAATTGTGAGCGTTCTACAAATCGCAGGAAGATAGGAGGGGTCTCAAATTAAAGGTCTTGGTGCCATGCACGAGGGAAAATTATCGTGATGTCCGTAGTGTTACCAGGAAATGAGGAATAACGTAAAACGTCCTCCATGACAATAGCATGGGGAATCGAAAAACGTCTGCTTTGTGTAAATTAGAACATGTGTTTTGGTTAATTTTAAAAAGAAAGCAGGGTGGAATACAATGAGTGAAGATGATCTTATATTATACTAATCACCTAAAGTGGCAATACTATAATAAAATAGTTTTTTGCGTCGAATGACTACAAAATTCAATAGGAGTGTTACTTTAATATTACAAACTATTAAAAATTTACAAGTCATTTTTACATCAACATTTAAATGAAAGAAAACTTTATAATCCAGCGTAGGCCTACGTATGCAAATAAATGGTAAAATAAAATTTGATCTTGAAACGGGTGCAATGAGCGATGAGTTATGGTTCAAGAAAAGGTTTTTTTGTTTACATTAAAGTATGTGTTTAGTTTGATTTTAAAAAGAGAATAAACTAAACCCATAGAATTAAAATTAAATTAATATTAATCCAAACTTATAGTGTGGCAGCCAACAAAGTGTTGGTATTCTGGAAAATTACACTATATATTTTTTTTGTGTTTTACAAATTGTAGAATGATATTATCGATAGAGTTTCAATTAAAGACGTTTGTTCCAAAGACTAGGGAAAACAGAAGCATGCCAAAAATCTTCCAAAAAAATGAGAATTAACGGGGAAATTGCTCTATAAAATTTACATGGATTAAAACAATTTTACTTTTTTACGAAAATAAGTCACGTGTATCTATTAGGAGATCCGAATTTTGTACAGTGAGTGAAGACACTGTACTTAAAGGGAGAGTGTTCAAATTTTTTGACCCTAAAAATTAAAACAGGAGAAAAATACTAATTCAGCTCATGGACAAACAAGGTAATCAAATATTTGAATGAAGTATGGTGTATGATGAACACTATTGAAAGTGTATTTATCCTGAAATGGGTGCTGAGCATCCGTCACGGTTTTTAAACATGGGAGATGTCGAGGTGCGCCGATGGTCAGGGCATTCCACAGCGGATTACCGTCGACCCTCGGAGGGGCAGGGTCGAGGTGCGCCGATAGCCAGTCGGGTGGCCTGTTCTCCATGTTTTGCTGCCACGCTGTTACTAATTCATTCAGAATTAAATATAAATGTTAGGTACGGTATGTTGTTATTTAAACTGTGGGAAAAGCCCTGTAAATAAATAGAAATGTTTATCACTATGACGAAAAGCTGGTTTATATTGGGTAAAATGGCGCAAATCAACAGGGGACAAAAATTAACATGTGTTGTTTGGTTAGGTTAGGTTAGGTTAGGTTATTTTAGCGAATTTCCCATAGGGAATAAGCTATACCGTAGGTCTCATGGTAAGACCTAAGCCCGGGACCATGTTACTTCTTCGGTTTGAGGTGCCCAGAGACCAAAAATAATAGTCATTAAAATTTTTATATATATATATATGTATATATGTATATATTTATATATGTATATATTTATATATATATATATATATATATAAATATATATATATATATATATGTGTGTGTCCCTAGACACGATAACTCTCGTATAAATGGTCCGATCGACACCAAATTTGGTAGAAATGTGTAATCCTACATTTATTCGGATGAGTTCGTAAACCAGACATATCGACCTACTGGAAGGGGTAGTTTTGGGGGGTTTTGTACCCCAAAAATGGGTTTTTAGCATTTTTCATAAGTAATTATTAAAAATTTTAAATTTATATTTTGACCATTGGATTTAGCTAAAAAAAACACACAATTTAGTATTTTGAAGCTTTGCTCTATCTCCATTGGTTACCGAGATATTCAAAAGTCTAAAGACAGTACATTGTATTTTTGGGCTCCAATGTTAATCTTATGGAGAATAAAGATAAGTTAATATTCCACTTATTAACCAATATTTTTGGATGAAACTTGGTATTCACCTTTATTTAGTTGAGATAAATACATTTATGATAAAGAAATCCTAGTTTTTATGCTTATCATGGCAGCAAACCTGCATACTCTTTTCCCATGTTAATCATATGGAGAATAGGCAAACTCCTTTAGCAATGGACAGATATTGAAGAAACTAAGTATAAGGCTTCATATGGTCGAAATATATTTATATTTTTAAGCTTTAAACCTACTTTTAGTGTTCCCCATGGCAGCATACCTGCATACTCTTTCCCTATATTTTTATCATAAGGAGATTAGACATTTATTTTCCTATATATGGGCATGTGATGATATTTGGTTTACAGGTTTATAATATTACTAATTTGGAAATTCGCTGAGTACGCAGGTCTGCTGCGACGGGGGGTATTTTTTCTTGTATAGTTGACTGTAAATATTGATACTGATAAACAGTCAAGGTAATATTTTAAAATGAACAAAAAACTGCATATGCATACGACATATTAAATTGTTATTCTTCAGTTGACTTTAAATATTGATACAGTATTGTTAAACAGTAAATGTAGCCTAACAATAATTAACACGAATAAGCAACGAATTGAAGGCAAATCTCAAACTGACCATCGGCGCACCTCGACCCTGCCTCCCGAGAGACCCAAACCAACTATCGGCGCACCTCAACCCTGGTTTTTTATGATCCTGACTGACCATCGGCGCACCTCGACCCTGTCCTTAAACATTGCCCCTTTTCTATGAATGGGGAAATACTCCATAAAATGTATAGGGATTAAAAAAGTTTTCTTTGTTTTCACGCAAATAAGTTACGTGTATTTATTATGAGAGCCGAAAATTGTACAGGGAGTGAAGACAGTCTACTGTAATGGAGTGTGTTAAAATTTTGTGACTCTAAAAAATAAAACAGGATATAAAATACTATTTCAACTAATGGAAAAACAAGATACAGTTATCAAATGGTTGAAAAAAGAATGGTGTATGATGCACACTATTGAAAGTAGGCTACTATATTTGTCCTGGCTGAGCATCCCCACGGTTTTTAATCATTGCCCCTTTTCTACATTATGTTAATTTTTGTCTTAGCTCAAGGATTATGATTTATTAAAAAGCCCATTTTTAGAATCTATATAGGTTTTAACCATAGACAAAATTCTTCATATTGATTTTACAAACAAAATTAAAATACCACTTGTAATATCAAAATGTAAAATAATAAAAACAACCAAACAGTTTTGTTTTCAATTTATTACAATAATGGAAAAAAATCTAATAGAGTGTATTTTACAAACAGTTATTATTTTACTGAGTTATAATAATATTTTGTTTCTATCATAGTTAATATAATTGATGTGATAACTTAATAGAAATATGTTGCGTATGATAGTGTAATACCGGCCTTAATCAAATGGGGAAATTACGAACTTAGAGGGCTTGCAAGTCCCTTCCTTTAGGATTGCTATATACCAACAACTTCACGCTGAGCCATTAAATGCATCGGCCGCACGTATGAGAAGTGAGAACGACTGGCCGGAGCGGAGCGGCGGTGTGCCGTGCGTGGCCGGCTGCCACAGTGGCTAAGAGATCGACGTCAGATCGGTGGCGTGGAAGGTTGGGTTTGTTTATAACTTGAAAACTACTTTTGCTTGAAGAAATTTTGAGATGGATAGTATAAAGGAAACAGAAAAATTAAACAGGACTGGTAGTAGTTTCCTTGACGTAGTTCGTTGCTGCGCCGCTAGGTTCACCCGAAACAGTGGCCTTTTTCCCGCGCGAGGGCAAAACATGCAATCGTATTTCCTGTCTTCGGTTAGTGTTTACCGACCAAAATATTTTATTTTGCGATTTATTTGAAGTTAAAGAGTGGTTCTAGTGGAAGGCTACCTGCTTTTTCAATAATTTGTGATATTATTAGGTGAAAATGTTTGTCAAAGTTAGCGAATTTCAGCATCAAATAAAAGTTATTATAAAATTTTTTTAGAAAAAAAACAGGTAGCCTTCCACTAGAACCACTCTTTGACTACCATATAAAACAAACAGCTTAAGTCTACGATGAACAGTTCCAACCGAAGGCTGGAAATACGATTGCATGTTTTCGGGTAGATTTTCGGTGCCGAACGGCCCCCTTAAAGTAATCCACTCAGTGGTTTTTTATTTGTAAAAGCTATAAGAAATCTACAGTTCCTTTTCTTATTTATTCTTTTTGTGATTTAAACTGAGAATCCCTCAAAATGAATTAAATTTAAATTACTAAAAAGCTCTCATCCGACAAGCATCACAATCTAAGTGGATGTTTAAATGCTGCTGGTAGTCTCGCTACTGTCAGTCACTGGGTGGTGGTCGCCCGCAGTGTGCCGAGGGGGGGGGGGAGCAGAGGAGTGGAGGGAGGGGCATAAACAGCGAGTTGGCACAGTCCGGGCGCTAATATTGGTGTAGGTGTCTGCCCAGTGTAAACAGTGAGCCGTGTCGTGCACCAAGACCACCGACTTGTGTTACAACCACACCACTGAGACGAAACATGTGAGTTATACAACACAACTCGCTCCAAACAACGTATTGTTGTATGGATAAAAAATTTTATTTATGTCTAGTGTTTCTACGACTATTTTTCATTAAAAATGGTTTAAAAACATGGTAATATAATTGAAACCTAAAATTACTGTTTAAAACTAAACGTTTCGTCAAGAGCTCGGGCTACTATTGATAGTCAATAAAACTGACAGGATTAAGATGTTTTATTTATATGGTTATGCTAAAGCGATCCATCAAAGGGACGATTAAACAAAGGGTGACACAGTCAGTCATTAGATAAAGCTCAACTATGAAAATTTAAGAGAATTAATATTAAGTATTTTTAATTGGTGTAACAGATCATATAGTAACGCAATAGTTTTAACACCAAGGAGTTTTCTAACTTCAAAAACTTTAAGAAATTTGAATGTGAACAAATTAATTGATATAGATAGATGGTAACAGTTACTGTTACCATCTATCGGTTAGTTTTGTTATTAAAATACAGTATTCGATGAACAGCTGTTGAAAAGGTTACACAAATTACCCATGGACTTTTAGATCGTTGTGGATGTGAAGAAAAATATGGAGTTCTAACTGACTGAGGGTTTGAGGACTCTTTCTAAGGACTGAAAGATAAGTTTCTTTCTTTGAATATTACCTAATATGGTACCTAATATACCTGAATATATACGTATTATATGCCTAATATTTATTGGTGAATGTAAATATTCTTCAAGGAAGGGTTCATGTATAAGAGGACAACCCCCGTTTCATATAAAGTGAAAGGAAGTGCCTGCAGGAAATTAAAATAAGACACTCCCTGTGTATTATTAAAACTGTGAGAAATCTAATTTTCTCATTTAATGCCAGTGTTAGTTGTGGTAATCCTCAAGGACACATTAATTTTGGCATTTGTAATAAAAAATTGTACTCATACAAAATTTCTTATTTCATACACAGAGTTGATGAAGCAACACTCAACTAGTGCTCTAATCATGACGACAAAGACGACAGACAAGTCACATCCAGAGCTCATAAAATGTTTATTTGAAATTTCATGGCAGAGCAGTGTACATTAAAAAGTTTACGTCTGAAGACTGAGTATAAATATAGACCTTCCCAAGATGTGCTGACAGTATGAGTAGTTCCTGCTGCTATGATTTCAATCTATTAAAACACTAAACCTCGTAAGAATAAAAATACATATGCTTTAGGCAAGCAAAGTTGTAGTGGAAAGTGTATTAAATAAAATTCCTATTTGTTGATTGATTTAATAAGCATGAGTGATAGGACTGCAGCACTTTGGGTATTTTATGAAAATATTTACGAATATATCATCAAAGATCGCCCATGACATATCACAAGTGTTTAATTACCTACAAGCCACCGTAAGGTTCCTCATATTTTATTAAACAAGAAAGTATTCAAACAGGAGTGATATATAAGACAAATGTTTTTTGAAGCATACAATAATTGACTATATTAGTCAATGATACAGCTTTACCGGTTTCAAGATCTCTTTGATAATGGTTGTAAAAAAATTAGGGCACATATCTTTGACGATACCTGTAATACACACCTAGTGATCAAAGTGTGTTACTTTTTTGTGATATTTTGTTGATATTTTCATTATAAATCAAGTTTATTGCTTACTTTTGAAAAATTATGCAATATGGAGATGATTGTTAAGTTTTATATTTAACCTATTAAAGAAATTTACCATTTTCAAATACAAAATTGTCTTCCATAGTTGCAGTATAGCAAAATCAGTTTGCTAGTGATGTAAGTGTGTATAGTACATGATAGACATGACAAAGTAGCATATCGCTATCATTCTATTCTACAACCCTGTGGTCCTGGTGTATACCTTTCAAATTACTGTATAACAAAGCCCTTATAAGAAAAGTCTATTGTTTTTTGAAAAACTATCTTTAATGAACACGGTGTGTGCATCCGGGCCCATCCGGGCACGCTCGGCAATGCCTTTTTGTATATCTTCATTTCTCCCCCGCAGCTGGTTGTACACTTCTGTTGCAAATTGCCGCTTGGAGGAAAAGGACCTATAATTCTCGTTTTGTGTCAGCATTTTCTTTGGAATAGTGACAGTCCATGTGTGTTGCTATATTGTGTCGAGTGTGTGAATTATTGTTTCTAATCATGGAGGCTGTTCCTGGGACTTACAAGTATACCGGTAGTTTATTAGATGAAACAGACACTGTTGATAGTAGTAATGATATTTCTAAGGTGAGTGAGGAGTACGCTGGAGTCAGAGCGTAACAACAATGACATATAATATATGTCATATTATGAGAACATGTATGTATGTATGTTGTGTACATACAGGGTGGAAAAAAAGTCTGGAAACGATCTAATATCTTTAAAAGTATTTAATTAATAAAAGTAAAACTTTGCAAACTTATTTTGAGTGACAAAGTCTACCGCCTGAACTACTTTTTGTCCTTAGACCTCCAAGGGGGACGGCCCATAAGGAGTCAGAAAAAAATCTTAAATGTAAGCATAGGTCAATATGTACATCAAATTAAAGGTCTCTAAGAATAGAGAACAATGCCGCCAACCCAACTTCAAAAGGACGACCTAGTCGAAAATGGCATACAATCAAACTTTTCATTAAAATCATATTGCTGAAAATAAAAAATGCAATAACTCCCGATACACTCAACCTTTTGAGGTCGGGTTTGTGTCAAATTGCTTAAAATGCAAAGCCCTTTAAAGTATGTATCATATGACGTAGGCCAAATGAGTTTCTCTGACGACTTCCACAAAGGGACGTCCCTAAAGGAAGCCTTGGGAAAAACTTCATTGGCCTACGTCACATGATGCATCATTTTAAAGGGCTTTGCATTCTAAACAATTTGCCACAATCCCGACCTCAAAAGGTAGAGTATATCAAGAGTTATTGCATTTTTTGTTTGCAGCAATATGATTTTAATGCAAAGTTTGATCGCGTGCCATTTTTGACTCGGTCATCCTCTTGAGGTCAGGTTTGCGGCATTGTTCTCTATTCTTTCGCTACCACAATGTTAAAAAAAATCGTAACCACAGCCCGCTGCCGCAATTTTGCGGCGGGCGGGTTCTACTGAGAGCCCACCGCCGCATATCTGCGGCGGCTGGGCTCATTAAAATAGACTGCCGCCGCATGTCTGCGGCGATGGTTCCATGATACTAAATACGAAATTTCTTCAGTGCGGTCTATTTTAATGGTCAGACAGTTTAGGCGCGGTCTACGCGATAGTCCGCCGCATATGTGCGGCGCTTGGTCTGTGGCTAAAACGATCACTGACGTCACTAAAATGTTTTACGTACATTTTTATTTAATGTATTTTTTAAAGTAACATTTTTTAACGTATTTGATATATCTTTACACAAATATTCATCAAATCTCTCATATGACACATTGAAAAAAGTTTATTGTGTAAGAAAAATGTTGGCCTATAAACATTTACATTTTGTAAAATATCATAATTATACTACGTAGGCTAAATTAATTGTAAACAACTCTTTTTGTAAACTAAATATTTCAATACAATGTTTTTATGTATAAGCCGTATTATATTTATCGCTTTGCAAAGGTTATGACTAAAAATAAGGTTATATTAGTGCCGACGCTAACATGCGTCACTTAGTCTCTGACCATGCGCCGCAAATGTGTGGCGCTCAAAAAATTACCAAAAATAAAGAGAAAATTGTATATATTTTTTATTTAATGAAATTGAGATATTTTGAAGTGTGAAAACTAAATTTGGACGGTTTCTATTCGTGGTCTGTGGCATAAGTCACAACCACTAGGGCCAGTCTACAGGGAAGTCCATGATTATTTTGGTGGGCTGTGGGATTGGCATGACCGCCGCATATATGCGGCGGCTGGTAGCGAACGTGTTAAATACTTTTAAAGATATTAGACCGTTTCCAGACTTTTTTTCCACATACACTCATATATATATATATGTTTAAAAAAATATTTATACGTAATACATTTCATTTACTAGTTTTTTATAGATTTTTAGTGTTGTGGTTTGGACGCCAATACGATTTCTTGCATGTCCAATTCTGCCAGATGCGGCCGTGCCCAATTGAGCAAGAAAATGGTGCTTTTTTACATAAAAATGATTTTTTCATTATATTCTATTTATTTACCTGTAAAATAATATAAATATCGTTGAAACAAATTTCAGCATCTGAGTAACCGTACCGTCAAACCTCAGCCACAGCAAACAAGTTAATAGACAAGCATGTTTTTTCCTCTTTTTTTCTCCGCTTGTGAGCATTGTAGGAGAAGTCTGCGCATACCGTTAGAAAGGTATGCTCCTTTAGCTAAGCAGATTCACATAATTCGAAACGGTCCCCAGGGCTACGCTTTCCCAGGCTTTCGTAGTTTCAATGTTAATCTTATGGAAGAAGGGGTTAATTATTGATTAAATCACAGCTGTTGGTGTTGTAGGTAGTAAATGGGTTCACACACTATTGAACATGCTCGACCTGACGTTGGGTCCGATATCAGACCTGACAAATTGGGTTTTAAAACACTGGCACCAGCACTGACACACCACCCAACTGAGCATCCAACAGACTGTCGAACATGCTTGAAGAGCCGCTCAACAGATATGTTCGATAGTATGTGGACTCCTTAAAAAACAGAACAGATGTTACCTGTAGGCCTACATTTATAAAATTTTAAATATCAATTGGGTCCATATCAAAAAAACTTTTGTTGAATTTAGATCAGAATGCAATTTTTAGTAATTTTTTTAATTAATATGATTTTTTTTTGGAAATTCTCTACAGTAATAAGTTTATTCATCCTAGGCTTGGTTTTTTTTTAATAATAAAATTGTATGGGACATTTGGTTTTGCCAATTGTGCCTTCCTACGAGGGTCGGTAACCTGTTTTCTGTTGGCTAACAGCTCGATTTGTTTCAGATATTTACAATCAATAAATAGTTAATTGCTAGCCCACTAAGACAATTTTTTTGTTAACTTATGACAAACAAGATTCATTATTAATCTTGCTTTTTTAACGATACTAGACAGTTTGGGGTTCTTGTTACATCACAAAGTGTAACCACAAATGAATTAATGTCAAAATGAGCCATAATCAAGTGTAAGTTTGAAACCATTACATTTCCTAACAAAACTAACATTTTCTAACAACATCTCATGGCAGTAAACCTACATACCCATTCCTATGGTGTTTATGGGGAAAATACGATATCTCAAGATCGATTGGAAATTCGCTGAGTACGCAGGCCTGCCGCGACGGGCAGGCCACCATTGTTTACCATTTGTTTGATGGTAAACAAAATGCAATTTGAGAAATAATAAATAAAATATTTTAGAACTAATTTAATTTGATGATATATATTTTTTTAAATAGATTACCAAATTGTAACGATATTATGGTTGCATCTACATATTGCAACATTGAAATATTTGTTTTAGATATGTAGACCGTGACAGAATGAAATCAAACAGTATACAAATCAAAGACCACCTAGAAACCAATAATATTGTTTTTTTTTTTCTCGGACATGATTTAAAATATATGACTCGATTTACCCTAAGATTATCATGTCTTGGTTAACAGATGGAGCACATAATTTCACGAGAATATCACTCAGAGAGAGAGATATTTATGACACAGTTCTTATATTGAACTTGCTAAAAATACCCATTACACTTTGTTAGATGAGGAGCGCCAGGCAATATATTTGTGTTAGCAGGGTCATTGAGTCTCAGATATAGATGCTAGAAGACCAGTCTTGTTTTCTCTTTGATACCTGGTCAATTGATTTTTAAAACAAAATTTTTACGTTTTTGTCAGATTTTATTTGCTTAGTGATTTTTTTTTTTTGTATCCCGGTGTTATGTTTGACTTTTTTTAAGAGTTGAATAGTCTTGTCATGTCAGTCTAAGAAAAGTATTATGGATTCTTCAAACTTCCTAAAGTGTCTTCTTTAATTTTTTACGACTGCTTGTCCTGTGGGCAGCTCCAGAGTCTAATTTCTTGTGGAGCTGGGAACATTTTTTTCACCTGTTAAAAAAAATGGTGGCCATTATTTCTTAAAAAAAAGAGAAATACCCTGTTAATCAGCCATTTTTGGTTATACATAACTTCTGATTCAAAATACTTAATTTAAAAATTAGTTAGGCATTACTTTGATACTAGGAGCTTGTGCTAGGGACAAAGGCCCCTAAAAACCCAAATGGTAATGTTATCTCCAAAATTAAGTTTAAATTCATCACCTAATTGCACAATTAGCCTATTATATTTATTCCCAATCTGTAGTGTGAATGTACACGGTTTGATTTTCTTCAACAATATTACCTAAAATTAACTAAATCTTTGGCGGTATCAAATCAGTAATAAACCAATAATCTCCTCTAGTATACATGAAATAGTCTATTTCGTTGAAAAAATTTTAGCTTATTGCACTATTATATTGCGGGACACAATAAAAGATTTTTAACATTAAACATGTACACATGATGTGTTCATCAAAACCTGACAAATTGTTTATTAGCACATTAATACTTTAGACTCCTGTATCCTTGGACCACTGTGCCCCCCTACTATGCCATGCTCCCCCACACTCGCTGTTTCCCCCCTGCCCCCCGTTCCCCTCTCGTGACCCGTGCTTCATATACCTCCTATGCACCTGGAGCCTGAGTACCCCAAATGCCCCAATTCCCTTTTGGACATGCCCCTGTGTCCCCATTCTCCCGTGCCCACATACCCCCCGTTCTTCCCCGGGGCCCCCTGCCCTCAATGCCCCCCATTCCTCTCCTGTGGTCCTCATGCCCAACTACGCCCTGTGCCACCGATGAGGACTCTAGTGCCTTTTGTGCCCCATGCCCATACCCCCGTGCCACTGACGTCCCTTGTGATATGATTGTAGACTATTTGGTCTGATCGTTCAATGTAGTAGAAATTTCACACACTGTGATTTACATGAAAATTTCCCAGTATTTATGGATTAACGGGCGTTTATTGTTTACAACCTAATTAGGATGTGAAGTTGTGTACAACCTATGTAAAGAAAGAAGCAGGGGATGAATAAAACAAAATATTCCTCATACAGAGGTTAGCCAATGTTTGTTAGTAGTTTACATACTATAATTCAGTTGAAAATAAACAAACACTTAATAAAACTATTTAACTCTAACCACTAAATAGCCAATATAGAAATACAGTACCTTTTAATAACTTTATTGAAATGGCGACCTAGCTAAATAGGTAGTTTAAGCAACAACATAATAACTAAACGATATGCAGGGGCGGATTAAGGATGTGATTTTGGGGGGGGCGGTTTCGAAAATATAGGCCTTCTTTTTTGCCGTGAATAAGAAAGGTTTTGAATGAATAAGAATTGTTAGGGGGGGGGGGGGGTATTTAAACCATGTTTAAAACGTATTAAAATAATTGTTTATTTCCTATTATAAACCATATTAATTAAATTAAATTTAATGATTAAGCTGTAATACCGGATTGACCGCGTCGACTGCTATACCCTTACTCGTTGGTTTTAATCACAACTTTGGTCATAGTACAGTATCTATATATTAATACGCAATCATGTTTGATTTCCTCCTTTTTTCTCAGCTCGTGTGCATCGTAGGAGAAATCCGCGCATACCGTTAGAAAGGTTAGATTTTAAAATAGTCCTGTAGATGAGCAGAATCACATACTAGCCTAATTCTCATCGGACACCAGGGCTACGCAACAAAGGCTTTCAAAGTTCCAATGTTAATCTCATGGAGGAAGGAGAATTGATTGACTCATTAGACAGCTGTTAAAAACAACTGCTAGAAAAACAAGAAGAACAGATGTTTCAGTTATAAAATGTTTTGAAACTTCTTGAGTCCAGATAAACTGAAATTTTGATAGAGTTTCGATCAGGAGGCGATCTCTAGTCATTGTTATAGGCTAATAAGTTTAGGCCTACACTAACTACCAACTTACTCATCCTTACTGACCGTGGTGTATCCAAATTATAAACAAAATCTACCCATAGATGTTTATATAAAATAATATTATAATAAACAGATACATCGCTACAGACACTCCTGGTAATTAGTTTTAGGTTAGGATTGGTTTCTCACAAAGTTTTCGCTATAAAAAGGCACTTAGGGTAGGCTACATAGAACAACCAAAGTGATGATCCTAAACTTCTTTCTTTTAAATTAACTAAATTATGAATTTAACAATAAGTATTGTTAGAAAAAAGATAAAACACATTTAAAAAAGAAGAAGGGATCGAAGGGTAGAGAAAGATCTTTCAGCACTCGCTATACTGACGACGGGCAAAGTTAAAATGATATGTAATAGCTGTTTAATAAGAGGAAACAGTACAGGGTGCCATTCATTGTAAACATCTTAATGCCGCTGAAGGGATGTCTTTACCGTCGTCAATGTCTCTATTCTATTTTATCGGTCCTCAGATGTTCAGCATTGTCCGTGATAGCTGTGCGTGGTATTTGCGGCGTTGGTAACACTGTCGGCGCTACACCCACTCCTCCTCCGAATTTGTCCTCCCACAAAATGGCAACGGGGGAAATAGACGCCTGTGAAGTTCCTCGGCACCCTAAAGTGATTGCGAGTTGCAGTGCCGAGGCAGCAGGCGCGAGGCGTACTCAGTAAAAGCGTGGTGAGGTGCCCGACGGCGCGGCGCTCGGAAACAATTTTTTTTATTTTATAGGGATCACCTTAATTTTGTACATACCTAGTTTAATCCTTATTTTGTCATAATTTATCTCTAACAATATTGCAATTAATTACTAAAACTATAATCATACACTCATTATAGCTTTTGATAATTTGACAGCCAATACAGTATTTTAATCTCTGCAGCGGACGGGGGGGGCGGACGCCCCCCCCGCCCCCCCCCCCTTTAATCCGCCCCTGACGATATGCACTAAGTAAAGGCAATTCAGGGTGTCCCGGAACTCTCTGAAACCCTCTCTGAAAACTCTCTGAAATATATAAAAATATATTTGTTCCTTGCATCGAGACAAGAAAAAAACATCATACAAATAGAGGTCTAAAATCCATCGTTTAGCCGCTAGCCGCCATTTTGTTTTTTTCACGTAATAATTTTTATATCTGTAACGGATGATTGTATTAAGTTCATATTTGGTATGAATCATTATCATACTAATGTACATTTTCAGGAAAAAATTAATTTTTTCTACTGTGTATTTTCAAAATGGTGGCCATTTTTAATTTTCAAACTAAAATATCTCAAATTCGGTAAATTTCATAAAAATTTTACTTTGTACAAAAAAGTTGCTAAATTAAATTATCTAACCAACGATAGCAAGTTTGTAAGGATCTGATAGCAAATAACGGAGTTATTGCGATTTTTCTGTGAAAATGGCCGTAATTTGCATTAGTTTTAATGCAAAATCAATGTTTTTTTGGAGAAAAATTGCAATATCTCCGTTTTTTTAATCAGATCCTTACAAACTTGGTACTGTTGGTTAGATAATTAAATTTTCCAACTTTTTTGTACAAAGTAAAATTTTTTTGAAATTTACCAAATTTGAGATATTTGAGTTTGTAAATTTAAAATGGCCGCCATTTTGAAAATACACAGTGGAAAAAATTATTTTTTTTCCAGAAAGTGTACATTAGTATGATAAAGATTCATACTAAATATGATCTGAATACAACCATCCGTTACGGAAATAAAAATTATTACGTGAAAAAAACAAAATGGCGGCTAGCGGCTAAACAATGGATTTTAGACCCCTATTTGTATGATGTTTTTTTCTTGTCTCGATGGAAGGAACAAATATACAAAAGGGTTCCAGAGAGCTCCGGGACACCCTGTATATTAACTTTTATATAAATCATACAACGGCTAAGCCACTTGGTATATACCAAGCTCTCACATGGCCTAAATATTGAAACACACCTCTGAATCGAGGTGTGTGTTTCAAGGATTTACTTTGTCACCAACACTCTATAACATCAGCATAGAACACATACTAGATGAATTAAGTGAGGAAAAAGTAAAAAATGCCCTTGGGTACCAACTTGATGATCAGTTGCCACCTATATCAATACTCAGTTTCGCAGATGACACTGTCCTTGTTGGTAAAAACAAAGAGTCTGCCATTACGCTTTTTAATATGATTGTGCCTTTGTTTGAAGAGATTGGACTAAGCATTAATAATGGAAAAACAAAAATAATTAACGTTGAAAAAGGGCAATTGAAATCTACGGATTACAATTTAAATGGTATTGAGATCCAATCTCTTCATCCCGGAGAACGGATAAAATACCTAGGGGTTAATTTTGAGGATGAAATTGTGGTCAACTCGACTGAAATTATTAAGTCCCTCACCAAAAAAGCAAATAAACTTGCAAATCCCCCATTTTAAAAGCTGATCAGAAAATGTATATTTTAAATAAATGTGTTTGGCCTACATTGATATATCCTTTTCAAACAGCACCTCTTACAAAATTGAATAAAGGTTTGCTGAATGATATTGACAAAATTATCAGATCTACAATAAAAGAAATATTAGATTTACCAAGTGATATACCAAATTCTATGCTGTATGCACCAATAAATAAAAAAGGACTAGGATTAATTAAAGCTATATGGGAATCACCAATACAGCATGTAAATATTTGTAAGATTTTAGACCAAGTAGACAATCCATATATTAATATATTTCGCAACCTCCAAGAAGAAATTAAATATTGTTTAAATGAACTTAACCTTGGTGGTTATTTAACGAATATTAAAGAAGTAAATACAAAGAAAATAAGAGAAACCCTTCAAGGAAAAGAATTTAATAATTGGTGTCAATTAAATCATAAAGGGAGAGGCGTCATATTGTTTGAAGAGTACCCACCGGCAAATATAAATCTTATCTTATACTCTAAAACAAGCTCCATTTGTCCTGGCAAAGTTTTTTTCGCTCCAAGGATTTTTGATTTTTTGATTGAATATGGGGGTTTTGGCTACCAGAAATCGATTGGAGCTGGTCCCATAGCTGGGAAAAATCCGGTTTTTGCGCTAGAGCTCTTTAAAGTTTCCATGTTATCCTTATGGAGATTTTTAAATTGAACAAAAATCAGCTGATAACTGTAGATATAAACCAATGTAACCAATGTGTTACATCTTTAATCTGTAGTTTAGGGAAATTATATCAAAGTGCAGCACCTTTCGGTCTGGCGACTGAGCGAAGCGAACGAGCTCTTCTTAAAAAGGAATAGGGCGAGTGAGCGGAGCGAACGAGCTTTGTGTGCGAACGAAAGTAATAATTTTACCGAGCTTAAGCTCGGTCCCCCTGGTACTCTGTCTAAAATGAGCAGCCTAAGTAGCTCAGAGTATAAAGAATATTAAATACCCCCCGTCGCAGCAGACCTGCGTACTCAGCGAATTTCCAAATTAGTAATATTAATTTTGACCAGCTAAACTTGTAAACAAACTTTCATCACGTGCTCATAAATAGGGAAATAAATGTCTATTCTCCTTAAGATATAGGGAAAGAGTATGCAGGTATGCTGCCATGGGGGACACTAAAAGTAGGTTTTTTAGCATAGAAAAAATTTATTTCGACCATATAAAGCCATATAGTAAGTTTCATCAATATCTGTCCATAAATAAAAGAGTTTGCCTATTCTCCATATGATTAACATGGGAAAAGAGTATGCAGGTTTGCTGCCATGATAAGTACAAAAACCAAGATTTTTGACCTTAAATGGATCAATCTCAACCAAATGAAGCTAAATACTAAGTTTCATCCAAAAATATTGGTTAATAAGTGAAATATTAACACATCCTTATTCTCCATAAGATTAACATTGGAGCCCCAAAAGACAATGTACTGTCTTTAGACTTTGTAATATCTCGGTAACCAATAAAGATAGAGCAAAGCTTCAAAATACTAAATTGTGTGTTTTTTTGAGCTAAATCCAATGGTCAAAATAAAAATTTAAAATTTAAAAAAATTACATATGAAAAATGCAAAAAACCCATTTTTTGGGTACAAAACCCCCCAAAACTACCCCTTCCGGTAGGTCGATATGTCTGGTTTTCGAACTCATCCGAATAAACGTAGGATTACACATCTCTACCAAATTTGGTGTCGATCGGACCATTTTTACGAGAGTTATCGTGTCTAGGGACACATACATATATATATATATATATACATATATATATATATATATATACCTGGAAAGACCTAAGCCCGGGACCATGTTACTTTTTCGTTTTGAGGTGCCCAGAGACCAAAAATAATAGTCATTAAAATTTATATATATATATATATATGTATATATATATATACATATATATATATATATACATATATATATATATATACATATATATATATATATATATATAAATTTTAATGACTATTATTTTTGGTCTCTGGGCACCTCAAAACGAAAAAGTAACATGGTCCCGGGCTTAGGTCTTTCCATGAGACCTACGGTAATAGCTTATTCCCTATGGGAAATTCGCTAAAATGGTGTGTGATGTGGCTGCAGTCAGAGCAACCCATGGCAGATCCAAGGACGGTAGCCGGTGCAGGCATTGCCCTGTTACCGAGAATTACATATGTGAAACATTACCACATGTCCTTGGTATCTGTCAAGCTGGGGAACTTTTGCTTAACAAACGACACCATTTAATCAGATTATAGCACAAGAGCTAAAAGATAATGGGTATAAAGTTCACAAAGAAGTTACATGTACAGCAGAAGATGGATCAACAAGAAGAATTGACATACTAGCCATTGATAAGAACAAAGCTGCGTACATTATCGACCCAACCATTAGATTTGAAACAGGATTAGACCAGCCATTAGCAATAGACCAAGAAAAAAAGAAGATCTATGAACCTACGATAAATTTTTTCAAAGAAAAGTATGATTTGAAACAAATAGAAGTTATTGGATTATTTGTAGGAGCCCGTGGGACTATTTCAAAATTTTTGTATGATTTTTTGGACACAGTTTAAATTAAAAAAGAAGAATATAAACAAAATTTCAGAAAGTGTAGTAAAATATTCTGTTTTAATTTTAAAGAACCATCTATACAAAGTTGAAAAAATGTCGGTTTAATTCAAATTATTTAAGTATTTCAGTTTGTTAAAAGTAAGCAACCTTTGTCAAGCAGCTTCAATGGAAGAAGGTGTTAATTTGTTTATATTTTTGTATAAATAAACTATCTATATATATACACACACAAAACCATAATGATATATATGGGGTCACAAAGACGAAATCTACTTTAGGTCCGTAATTTTTCTATGACTATTGGAGTGTTCTTCTTTTTTACAATGTATTGCCAATTATAAAAGTTATTATTAAAGTTAACTAAATGGTTATCTTAACTCAAAATATATGTTCTATAGGCAGCTGGGTTCATGATAAAAATATTCACTGGAATATCTGCTTAGTCACATGTGTAAATCTAAAAATCCTCTTTCTATCAGATTAACATAGGAACTTTAAGGTCCAGTGGGGTGAAACCCAGGTAACTTTTGATAACTTTGGTATTTTTATTTTTCCTTGCGTCCTTGGCCCTCAAGATTTAAAATGAGCCACCATACGTTAGACTATTTTTCTTGTAACTCGTGATATTTCGTGGGAGCTAGTTCGCTTACAGAATTATATACAGTAGACTCCCTTTTAAGCGGCCACCTTTTAACCGGTCTACTTTGTCACAAAACCAACTTTCTTTAAAAAAAGCCATTTTTTACATAACATTGCTTTAACCAGTCTTGTTTTGCCGGAAATGTATTTTTAGCGAATTTCCCTATAGGGAATATTAGCGAATTTCCCTATAGGGAATATTAGCGAATTTCCCTATAGGGAATACGCTATTACGGTAGTAGCCATGGTAAGACCTACGCCCGGGACCACTTTACTTTTTCATTTTGAGGACCCCAGAAGCCAAAAACACCATTATTTGTTCATTTTCATATATATGTATATATAAGTAGATAGTATCATGTTACTTCTAGGACACTTTTGGAGACAATCAAAAATCAAACAAATTTCACTGTTTTTTAATACAATTATGCAATATTTTTGCTATTTTTTGGCCAATTTTCAGCTTTTGTCAAATTGTCTTAAAAAATATGCAATTTTAATGAAATTTTTAACAAATATGCCTAAATTTTCTACAAAATAAAATTTTTTTAAAAACAAGTAAAATTATCACATTTTATAAGTATTTTTTCAATAAAATTAATAGTCGACTTTTCATAAGGTAATTTAAAATTTTAGTAGTATTTTTTCAATAAATTTGACTAAAATAGTAATAATTCATTCTAATTAATTTCAGTAATATCATTTTTGATTATATTATATTCAAGTAATTTTTCAGATACAATAATAATATAACAATTTGTTTTACTAGTAGCTACTATATCATAATCAAAATCTGCATTAATAATAATATCATTTTTTGAACTTGAAATATTTGTTGGATTTTTTGTAGTATCAATTACATAAATTGGTCTATTATCTAGAAATTCTGTTGGACTATAATACATTTTACTACTAATATAATAAACTTTTTTGTAATCTTGATACATTTCATACATAATTCTAAATTTTTCATTGTTTATATCAAAATTTTCCAATTCATCAGGGTAATAATGACCATTTAGTTTTACTCTTATATTTTTTACATACATACTATCAAATTTAGAAGTATCAAATAACTGATCATTTGTTCTTGATTTTTGAAATCCAATTATAATAAATTTTGGATTATAAATATTTCTATAGATATTTGTTATATCAAAACTTAAATTCTTTCCTGTAATATTTTTTTGTTCAATGCATTGCCAATGATTAAAATGAAAATTTACTTTTTCAAATTTGCTTAGTTCATTAATTAATTGAATTTTACTTGTTGTTTTGTATTCAATTATAGGAACTCTAATAAAAAATTCACCAATTGTTATTTTACCTTCAGTTGGTAATGTAGCATTATCATAAGATCCATCAGCCTTTTTAGTTTTCCATCTAAAAATTGCATCATTATCTTCTGATCTAATAAATGTTATATTAAAACCTCCTTTGTATATTGGAATATTTACATTTTCAAAAAATCCTAATCCAAAATGAGATAAATTACCAATTGCTTCAAATTTATTTTTAAAATTTGATTCAAAACCATTATTTATCTGATTTATTTCTGATTTTGAATAAGTTATAGTACCTTTAATTGTACTTAATAGACCAGGATATTCAATTTCATCAATCAATTTATTATGTTTTCTAACTTCAATTTTTGAAAATAAAAATGGAACAAAATTATCAATTAATTTTATATTAGCACCATTATCATATGCATTTCCATCAGATTTAGTCAATTTACCAGATATATAAAATTGAAATTTAGAAGTACAAAATCCATCTCCAAAATCTATATTAAATTCAGTTTTTTTATTAGGTTCATTTAAATGTAATTTAGATAATGGATAGAAATTTTTGTATTCAGCTCTTTCAATATCATTTACATATTTTTTGTAATCAGCCATTTATTAAGGATAAATTTTTTAAATCAAAAGCTTTTTTAAAACAAGTAAAATTTTTATAATTTTATGATGTCAAATTTTATAATTTTTATGTATCAATTTCATTTTTACTTTTAAAATATTCAATTTCAGTAGCATGATCAAGTATAAATTTTGCTGATATTTTTTGATGTTCTAAAATTAATTACCAATTTAATGTAAATGCATAATCATGAATGAAATATTCAGTTAAATCTTGATATTTACAAATCAAATCAATATAATCTTTTAATTGATAATTTATGAATTCAGTAATAAAATCTATCGTTAAATTTTGATGTTGAGCAATTTTTTGCCAATTTAATTTATTTTGAAACAATCTCATCATATTAATACTCAACTCATATTTTTCAGAAATATCATCCCAATCATCTTTGTTTAATTGATTTTGGTTTCTGATAATGAATAAATCAAATGAACTGTATAGAGCCATTTATTAGGGAGAAAATTTTGTAAAACAACTTTTCTTTGAATTACAAATACAACATTTTGATTTAATTACATTTATATTTTTCAATTTTATTATCTGAATATCTTTAGAATTAGTTTTTTGTTTACATTTAAGACAATAAATCAACTCCATTTATATAAAATAATTATTGTAATTTATCTATATCATCTTTAATTAGTATTATTTCAGCATTTAATTCTTTTATGGATTCATTGACTCCATCAAATAGAAATTTTAGTTCTTTTTCTAATTTTTCTTCTAAATTTTCAACATATTTTCCAATATTAATTAAAAAGTCTGTAATTTTATTTAAATCCTTTTTAGTTTCTGAATGATCATTACCAATTTTAATAATTGAATCTAAAACTTCATCTAATTCTGATTTTATTACAACATCATATTTATTTATACTTGGTTTAACATTAACAATTCTTTTACCATTAATACTTATATAATTTTTTGATAAACCAATAGCATTTACTAAATTTTCAGTCTTTTTTACATGACTTTTAAAACTTTTACTAAAATTATTAAAAAATATATTTAATTTAGAATTTATATAATCTTCTTTAATATTAATTGGATGTTTTTTCTGTCTTCCAAACAGATCAAATATATTTTGTGAATCCATATTTATTAAGGATTAATTTATTTATTATATTATCAAATTTTTTATTATTATTTAATTCATTTAATATAAAAATACATAAATGACCACAAATTGGTGGATCATTATAATTTTGAATTTGATTATCATTATAAAATATATTATCTTTTCCTAAATATTTAACTAATTCTATTGGTGGTTTATTAACTATATTTCCATATGAATCAAAATAATATTTAATTTTATCTTTTTTATAATAACAAACCCAATGAGTTCCATTTCCATCAAATGAATCTAAATTTATAATTCCACATTCAAATTTATTAACTTTATTAGGTAATATATCTCTCATAAATACACCTCTAAAATATTTTATATTTTTACACAATTTTTCTAATTCACCTAATGTTAGTGGTTCAAAATTTTTTTATAATTTTGTTTCATATATTTTAATGTTTTTTTATCTAAACCAGATCCTTCTACATTTTTTAATTCATGATCTAACCAATCAACAAAATTTCTAAATTTAGGAATTATAGATTCTTTTACTACTTTTGCTCCCTTTCTAACATTTGGTGTATAATTTTTAACTATAGGTATATTATCAGCAAAATCTAAAATTTCTTTTAGTAATCCACCATTTTTTATTTCTTTTAATTGATTATATGAAAATTCAAATCTTAATCCTTTATTTAATTTTTTATGTTTATTTAGTTTATTAATTTGTCTTTTAGATAATAATATAATATCTTTTCCATTTTCATTAAATTGATCAATATTAAATTGAATTATAACTGATTTTTTATTTTTAAATGCTAATTTTATTTTTGATTTTTGATTATCTGTCAAGTTTATATTTGTTTTTTCCATTTAAAAAATTTATAGTTTTTTATAATATAGATTAATATAATTAATTTTATTAAAATTTTAATCCTACTTCTAAACCCATACCAAATTTTCTTTTCATCCACATAGCACCTGATGTTGGTAATGCAATTAATCTTTCACCAATTCTATGATCATTTGATGTTACTATATCCCATGCTTTATCTTGTAAAATTTTATCAGCTATTTCATTTCTAGATTTTGTATCTTTATGATCTCTATAAAATAAATCATGTTCTTTAGCAGCTTTATCTAAATCATTTATTCCAGGATCACCTCTTTTTACTCTTTTATTTAATTTAGTTCCAGGCCCTAGATATTGATAACCAGGTACATGTTATTCAAAAGGTAAATTATTTATAACATTATTTAAAATACCTGATCCATCTTTTAATAATGGTGATGAAATATTTGCCAAAATTCTTTTTAAATACTTAATTCCTTCAGGTTTTTCAATTAATTCATCTAATTTATTTGATATAAAGTCTTTAATTGCTTTCTTTTCATTTAAAAAATTATTATTGCCAGCTTTTTCTTGTGCATATATATAATTAATAATATTATCTAATTTATTTAAATCATCTATAAATCTATATTCAATTTTATTTTCTGTATATTGTCTGATTCCTGAACCTTCAATTTCACCTTTTAATTCCCAAATATGTTTAATTAAATTAATATATTTATCACCTTTACTAGATTTTGGTTTCTTACTATTTGGATCATTATTTTTATAAATTGAATTAGTTTCCCATAAAATTTTTGAATAATTATTTAAATCATCTTGTGTATATAAATTATTATCTGGTTTCTTTTCATAAGTTAACAATCTCCATAATCCATGTGTTCCATTATATTTTTTATCATCAATTATTAAATCATCATTATCAATTACAGTTATTTTATCACCAATCATAAATGATTTTTTATGTTTATTCCAATATAAACCAAATTTATCATCTTTTGTTCTTGGTAAATATTTTTGTGCTAATGGACCAATAATTTTATCTAATGTTTGAGGTGAAATTAAATTTGGGTCAATAAATGTCGATTCTTCTTGAATTATTGGTTGTCTGATTGGTCTAAATGGAGTACTTGAAGGTAAATTTAGTTCTTCAGTTTCTGGTATTGATATATTGGCAAAATTATTAACAATAGGTACCAATTCCATAAGGTTTTTATTTTCATTTAAGACTTCACCAATTTTATTTTCAACTTTACCAATTGCTGATGTTATAGGTTCATATGCTTTTTGTTTAATTTTTTCATAATTATCTTCAATTTTAATTTGATTTTCAAATTCTTTTATTAATTTTTTCTCAATATCATCTAATTTTTTAGCTTCATTAACAGATATTTTATCCATTTATTACAAAGAAAAATTTAGGTTCAAAACAAATCATGTTAACATAAACACAAATCATGTTAACATAAACACAAATCATATTAACACAAAACACAAATTATGTTAACACAAACACAAATTATGTTAACATAAAAACAAATCATGTTAACACAAAACACAAATCATGTTAACACAAAACACAAATCATGTTAACACAAACACAAATCATGTTAACATAAACACTAATTATGTTAAACACAATTTATTTTACTTTATTTCTGTAATTTTCATTAAATATATAAATACTAATGAAATAAATAATACTAATAAAATAAATATTCTATCAATTATTGAATCAAACATACAACAAGCCATTATCATTATTTAATATCAGAAAAATTTTTCATATATTTTCCATCATTTGATTTTTTCAATAAATTAATAGTTAAAAATCCATAGTCTTCTTTCCAACAATCATTACAAATAGTTTTAAATTTATCAAATTTCATATCTGATCCAACAAAATTATTATATATTTTTTTCATATAATGTTCATTTTGTTTAAAGATGCATAACATATTTAAATTATTTCTAATTAATTGCATATCAACTTTTGAATAACATTGTGATAAATAAATACATGATATATTTTTATGTCTACCCATTATAAAATATTCTTTAATTTTATCTTGTTTTTCTAAAATACAATCATCAAAAACTACTAATGAATTTGGTCTACATTTATTTAGTGGAATCATATCATCACATGAAAAATAAGAAATTTGTTTATTAATATTTGATTCTATATTTTTAAATATTTTTTGTAATAATTTATAAGATGGTTGTTCTAATGATTTACTAAAAATATATAAATTTGAATATGGAATTAATCTTTTGTAAATAAAATTTAATAATAATGTAGTTTTACCAGATCCACTTGTTCCTATAATTAATAATCTAATAGGTTGATCATTTTTATTATTTTTATCATATGATTCTAATTTTATATTATCTTTGTTTTCTAAAAATTTCTCCATTTAAATAAGATGAAATTATTTAAAATAATTGGTCATTCATCCAAACTAGAATTAAGATTAGAACATCCAATACATTTAGATGGAAAATATAGTATTGGTTTAAGTGGATTTTATTCAGATAATTTTATATCAAATATACCAAATGATTATAAAAACTGTTATGGATATTCTATTAAAGATGAAGATGATAAAATTATAGATCAATATTTTGATATAAATAAAGGAAATTATACAATTGAAGAAATAAAAAATATTTTTATTAATAGTTTAAAAGAATTTAAAAAGAAAATTAATAAATTCGATGAAAATGATTTTATACTGAAAAATGATGGACCATATATTATAATAAAATCTCCTGTTAAAATTATAGTAACAACAATTATAATTGATTTATTAGGATTAGATGATAAAATGATTGAACCAAATGTATTAACAAAAGGAATAAAACTACCAAAAATTAGACCTTTTGATGTTATTGAAATACATTGTAATTTAGTTGGTCCTAGTTTTGAAAATCATAAAGATCATTCACATTTACATAAAGAATCAGAAATTCTATATTCATTTTATCCAAATGTTGAATATGGATCAAAAATTAGTGAAAAACCAAATGAAATTGATTATATTCCTTTAAAAAATATAAATAAAATTCAAAATATTGTAATATCTATTCAAGGTAGTGATGGAAATCAAATAAATAATGAAAATATTAAAAGTATTGTATATTTAAGATTAAAACAAAATTTGTAATATAAAATTTATCTACATAAATAATAAAAACAATAATTTATTTAATTAACAATAATTTTATATTTAATAATAAATTAATTGTATTTAATAAACAAAATAAACCTTGGTTTAAAAGAAAAGATATTTGTTATATTTTAAAATATAAAAATTCTAGAAAAGTTTTAATTGATAATGTAAAAGAAAAATATATAAAACTTAAAATATATCAAGTGTAACCAACAGTTACATTTACATAATAATGATAAATTAATTTACATAAAAATTATAGGTGTCACAAATTATGACACCCTAGAAATTGATGTACAAACATGTTTTTCAGATGCCCTAAAACAGGGCGTCAATAAAATAGATAATAAAACAATGTTTATTAATGAATCTGGTTTATATTTATTAATTTTAAAATAAAAAAAGTAGAAAACAATAAGGATAGATTAAAATTTATAGATATTTTTAGAGGGGACAACTTGTCCCCCCTATCATATAATGAAAAACATACAAAACTTATTAAAATTAGGTAGGACCCAAAATGGGTCCCATATAAATTAGAATATTTATTTTAAAATTTGTTAAAGGAGGTAACCTTATTATACAATAAAAACTTAAGGGTAACAAAATGTTACCCTTCTTAAACATTCAAAAATATTCATAAATATAATAAATTATATACAAATTTGAGACCCGTCTTAAAGACGGGTCTTACTTATAATGATAATAAAGTAAAATTTATAGATATTTTTATGTTAGATATTCAATAAATTATTGAATATATTTAAATTTATTAAAGAAAATATTTAAAAATATACATAAAATTATAGTATAAATTCAATATCATATGGTTATAAATTATTAATATAATTTTGATCATTTTCTTTAAAACTTTCTTTAACATAATTTTTTATTATATTTATAAATGGTTCTATTATAAAATTAAACTTATAATGATATAGAAAATAATTTTTATATTTAAAAAGATATATTAAAAATTTATTTGATATTTTAGTTTTAAATAAATATAATTTTATATCAAAATCATTATTTATTAATTCTTTTGGAACAATTAAAATTTCCATTTATTTATAATTATTTTTATACCCCCAAGGTAATGTATCAATTTTATTTTCACAAATAAATCTTTTGTCATCTCTATTACTTAAAGCTAATTTATTTATTGTAATTGTATATAGTTCATGTTTAAAACTTCTAATACAAGTCATTTCTCTATATTGTTCTTGATCATCAAATAAACATTTCTTAAAATCATCCATATGTAATGTTTTATCAACAACACTTTTCTTAATACCTTTACATTTTACAGGATTTTTATTATTAAATTCATAACTATATAATTTTGATCTTAAACCACAATATTCTTCTAATATTTCACCATTTAATTCATCTTTAAATTTACCAATTATTTTTTTATTTTTTTATTCTTATAGCATTCATGTTCTTTCTTATAATCACTTGTATCAAATTCATTAATATTTTCTTTAATAATTTTATATGGATCCTTTTTAAATTCTATAAAATAACTGTCTGTATCCATATATAATAACCTTATATTTGGATCAAACTTCTTTAATTTTTCATAATAAAATTGATACATATGTAATTTTGATAAATCAAGTACTGAAAATCCTATATAGATTGGTTTATCAAACTTAACCTTTTCTTTTATCATATGTGAAGCAATACAGTCTTTATCAAATATACTAAATGTTTTAAAATTAGGTTTTTTGCTTGTTTTAATGAAAACTTTTCATCACCTAATTTAATATCACATCTATTTCTAACATTTTCCATAGTTTTTCCAAAAACACTATTATTCATCAATTTAAAAAAGTCTTTTTCAAAATCTGATGTTTATTTGGATCTTAATTTGGTATTTAATTCAATATATTTTTTCATATAATCATCTTGATCAAATGCTATAACTCTATTAACTTTCTTTAATTTTAATCCTTTTTGTAGATAATATTTTAAGTTTCTTGAATGAATAACATAATCTTTTTTATCAAATAATGTTGTGCAAAGCTTATTATTATAATGTTCAGGTGCTAATGGTAAATCTTTATGGTCATCATGTAATTCAATAGGATATTCTAAATCAACATCTAATATATATCCATATTCAGCATTTTCATCTAATTCTAATATTGTTTCTTCCCATTCATTTAATGTATATGTATTAGGATTCATCCATGTTATATCTTTATAAGGTAATTTTTGACTTAAAGCCCATCCATATAGATTATTTGCATCTATATATAACATATAATTTTCAGGTTTTGTTTTATCATAATTTTTTGTATATTTATTGTTTGCTTTACAATATCTAGTTATACATTGTGAAATACCACCTCTAATACCTTTTTCAATCATTAAATACATATTATAATCACTTATTAATTCTAGTTCAATTTTTGTTAATTTTAACATAGAATCCCAAGCTAATGATGGTGATGTTAGATAATGTGCTGGATCTAATTGATAATTTTTCAAACAAACAGATCTAAAATTTTCAAATATATCAGCTAATAATAATACATCCTGAATATTATATAAATCTGAACAATTACCTAATGTTTTTACTTTTAATTTATTCCAAACTTTTATATAATGTTTATAATCATCATCACTTATATTTTCATTAGTTAAACAACTATAAAATTGATCTTTTTCTAATATTTTATCATAGTTTAATTTTTCAACATTATCAATAAATTCATATGGAAATACACCTTTAGAAGTTAATATTTTTAAAGTTTCATTATCATATTCAATTATATCATTTTCTTTTATAAATTTATTTATATGCTTAAATTCTTTAAGATTTTTAGCTAATTTTTCAATTGATGTAGCCATAAATCTAAATGTATCTACAAATGAGAATTTTATAAATTTTCTAGGTTTAAAATATAGTTCACCTTCAAATTCATAACCATAACCAGAATTTACTGAATAGTTTATATATTTTTCATCTGTATTAGCTAACAAATCAATTTTACCATATTTTTTAGCTAATTCTTTTATAAACAAATGTGTATCATAATTTGAACTATTATGACAGAATATAGGAATATTTTGAGGAAATTTTAGATTTAAATTACAATTTAAATGTGCAGCACCTCTAAATTTTCCTGTTAAATGACAATGATCTCTTACTTTTATTCTTTTATCATTATCAAAACCACTATTTTCACAAATATGACAAATATTTGTTTTCTGATAATTAATTTCTTCTTCATTAGTTAAATTCATAGGCTTTTTATTTTTTGAATTATATTTTTTAGCTATATATTTTGAAATTTCATCTAAATATTCAAATAATTTATTTGGTACATTTATTAATTCCTCTTCATTTTTTGCTCTATAACAAATAGGTTTATACATTTTATTAGTTACTCTAGATACTAAATAGATTGTAAATCCATATGGTTTATGTTTTTGAATTTTATTTGTATATGAGCAATTTGGATTATTTTTACAATTATCAATCTTTTCTAATATACTTTCAAAATCCATATAAATTACATATGGATGTTCAAACTTTTTATAATAATTTTTAAAACTTACAGTTTGACCTTTAAATGGCATTATAGGTCTACAAGGTTCTAATGATTTACTCTAAATGATTATTCAAGTCTTTATTTTTGTAGAAATGAGTCAAACATCTTCTACAAATATATTTTTTATTTTTATTTTTTTGTGTTAATTGCTTAGATACTAACTTACTTAAATCAGTAATCAATATATAATGAGAATTATTACCAATTTTATAATATAATAAATCAATTTCTAGTTTTGAATTATAATGTTCAGATATTTGTAATTCCACTATTTTTTCATCTTCATCAATTCTATAAATATTTATTGACATTGATGGATAGTTATATTTAGAATCAAATGATCTTTTTTCAAATAATTTAATATCTTTCAATGATATTGGATAATCAAAACCTTTAAAAATATCATCATTTATATATTTTTGATATTGTTTAACTCTTTCAGCATGTTCGTTTGGTTTATCAATAGCACATCTAATTGCATAAATAAAACAATATTCATCTTTATTTTTAAAATTTACACAACATTTTTTATTCTTAATTTCATTTGGTAATTCTATATATGATCCAGCATTTAATGAATTATTTTTAGATAATTTTAGATTTAGTTCAACACATCTTTTTAATGACCAACCAGAGCCTTTTGATGGTTGATTTAGTTGTTCTCTAACTATTAATTTCTTAAATTGATCATCAATAAAATCATCTATATTTAAAATATCTGAACTTTTTATGCAAAAATACATATTACTATTTTGAATTTCACCATTTATTAATTTTCTTTCATATTCACATTCTAAAGCCATCTGTCCTTTAATATTTTTAAATTTTTGTTTTTCTATCAATTTTTTTATTTCATTTCTTTGAGTTTCTAAATAATCATTAATATCTAAATCATCATTTGAATTTGTTAAAATATAATCTTGAAAATATCCTTTTAATGACGAAGCTTCTTGAATATTTATTATATTTTCTTTTGGAATTGGTCTATTTTTAAAATAATCATTTAATAATCCAATCAATTCTTTTCTAGTTTTATTAACAATTTTAATACTATTTTTAATTGCTAAATTTTGAATATATTTAAATGATCTATATTCTAAATTATTTGGATTTTCTTTAATTTTGTTTAATCTTTTAATTAGTTCATCTCTAGATAATTTTTCATAATTTCTGACAGATAATTTTTTTGCAATTTCATTTAATTTTACTATATTAAATAATGAATAATTTGTAAGATCAAATGTTTCTTTAATATTTGTTAATTCATCTAAAGTTTTATTTTTATAATTATATATATTATTATTTTTACACCAATGTTTTAATTCAAATATTTTATTATCATATTTTTGTTTATTTAGTAAATGTTTAGTTGAATTATAATGTCTATCATAATTTTTATATAATATATTTTTATTACAATAAGGACAATTAATATTTTTATTTGTTCGTTCCATTTATTAGGGGTGAAATTCTTTATTTATTAAAAATAATTTTTACTTAGAAATAAAACTCTTAAAAATATAAGAAGTATTTCCACTTTTTACTAGGTAATTTATAGTTTAAATCATATTTTTTAAATAAAATTTGAATTTTTTTAAAACAAGTAAAATTTTGTCTTCATTTTTTTATCATATTTTTAAATTTTCTAGTTTTGTTATATTTTTGTCATGAATTTTAGTTTCTAAATGTCTTAAATAATTATTAGTCCATTTAATATTTCTTCCACATTCACAAAATTGTGGTTTTAAAAACATTTCTCTAATACATTGTATACGAATTGTATTTTTTCTATCTTTACTATAATGATAATTATTAAAATTTGAAATATCTTTAATTTCTTTACATTTATGACATTGTTTTTCATTTAATTCAATAACTTTAATACTATCATATAATTTTTTATAATACACATCCTTACATTCTTTACAATAATAATATAACCCATCTTTAGTATTTTTGTCTTTATAAAATTTAGATATATCTTTATATAATTTACACCTTAAACATATCTTTTCCATTTATATAAAATAAAATTTACAAATTGGTTTTTTTCAATTCATATTCATAAAAATTTCCAATAATATCTTCATTATTTTGATCTTTTATACTATAAGTAACTGGATTTGTATTATTAATTTTAGAAATTATAAATATTTCTCTAGACCAATTATTTTTATATTTATTAGAAAATGTTGATTTTTTATTTCCAATTCTAACTCTATCATTTATTTTAAATTTTGATTTGGTTATTATTTTTGGTGGTTTATATTTAAAAACAGTATCTAATAAATCCTTTTCATTATTTTTATTTACTTCAATTGGTTTCATTTTAATTGTTGAATGATATGAGTTATTATATTCTTTAACAATTTTTGGTAAAATATTTATCCATCTATAATTTTTATTAATTTCAAACTGTATTTTCATTTTTTCATTTTGTGTTCTATTATACCTTTCTATTATACTTGATTTTTCTTCATTTTCTGTATGATACAATTTAATATTATATTTATTTAATATTTCTTTAAATTCTTTATTGATAAATTCTAATCCTTTATCTGTATGTAAAAGATTAGGTGATTTATGATTAATTTTAATTGCATCCTTAATTATTTCTTCAAATGCTCTAGAAACTGTTTTTCCATCTTTTTTCTTTAATGGTTTTGACCAAACATATTTTGAGAAAGTATCTATCACATTTAACATATATTTATAACCATCATTTTCTTTTTCATAATTTTTCATTATAATTAAATCTGCTGCCCATAAATCATCAATACCTAATGTAATTATTTTTCTTTTTAGAAATTTCTTTCTAATTGGAGCATGAATTTCATTTGCTTCAATTATTTGTTCATTTTTAGTTAATTCTTTTTTAATTATAGGTTTAACTTCTTTTTTCAAAATTTTACTTTTATTTGTTTTACAAATTGAACATTTAGTAGCAATTCTATATAATCCATTTTTCATTTCAACGATTTGTGGATTAATATTTTTAGTGTTTTTCTTACATTTGTGACAATGAATTGGTTCATTCATTTATGTATAATTTTTTTTTAATAAATGGATATGTGTTATAGATGTCATAATCAAACTAATTTTACTATTATTGGAAATTGTGTAGGATGTAATATATGTAAAAGAATTATTTATGAAAAAAAGATTAAGAGAAAAAGTAATAAGAATAAACATCTTAAACATATTTTAAGAGAATTTAACCATTTTCAACCATATAAAACACAACAATTAATTAATGAATTATATATTTTATGTATTTCCAATCATTTTGAAATAACACCTAAGAATATAAAATTATTTTTAAAACAAAAGAATTGTACAAATTGGATATTTTACTATCAATTTTTAAACAAAATATACAATATTGATTTTGAATTGAATAATGAAGATAAAGAAAAAATTACACTATTTTTTAATAAATATTTATGTTTTAAGAAAAGTAATATATCATACAAAAAATTATTACCTATGATTTTTAAATACTTAAATATGGATTTTTGTATAAAACCTAATTATGATAATGACTTTTTAACATATCTATCACAAACAAGTTTGTGATATTTTTTCCTATATAAATGGATCTGCTAGAAGAAATTAATAATGTTGGAGAATTAAGATTTAAAGAATATAAACCATTAAAAAGTTTAAATTTAAATAAAAAATATAGAATTGAAAAATTTGAAAGAATTAAAGATAAATATGGATATACAATTATTGTTGAATTAGAAAAATGTAAAGTACATTTACCAAAAAGATTTACTAATGTAATTGATGATAAATCAATTAAAGAATTAAATAAAAAAGATTTACATTTAATTGTCACTGATATTAAGACTTTTGATGATAAAGAAACTGCTTTAGTTAAATTTGAATAATTATTACAATATTATTGATACTAAACCTTAATTTTACTTGTTTTAAAAAAATTCAAATTTTATTGAAAAAATACTATTAAAATTTTAAATTACCTTATGAAAAGTCGACTATTAATTTTATTGAAAAAATACTTATAAAATGTGATAATTTTACTTGTTTTTAAAAAAATTTTATTTTGTAGAAAATTTAGGCATATTTGTTAAAAATTTCATTAAAATTGCATATTTTTTAAGACAATTTGACAAAAGCTGAAAATTGGCCAAAAAATAGCAAAAATATTGTATTAAAAAACTGTGAAATTTGTTTGATTTTTGATTGTCTCCAAAAGTGTCCTAGAAGTAACATGATACTATCTACTTATATATATATATATATATATATATATATATATATATATGTGTGTCCGTGGTACTGATAATTTTTGAAGGGGACCTCCGATTTTGATGAAATTTGGTATGGAGGTGTAAGACCAGGTCTATTTTTATGAGTTCGCGAACCAGCATTGTCGGGCTATGGGAACGGGGTTTTATGGGGTTTCAAAGGGGTCAAAAATGGGTTTTTGGCATTTTTGGACCTTAATTTTTAAAATTCATCAATTTTAACTGAAACTATGTAAAAGAGCTTTAAAAAACAAACAATTTAGTATTTTGAATTTTTATCATAGCATAACTGGTTACGGTGAAAATCCAAATATGTGTTTTCCATGTTATTCTTAAGGGAAATCAAGAAAACTCTATATCTTGCTTATTTATTGACATAACTCAATCAAATTTGGTATGTACATTATCTATATAATTTTTAACTTATACAGTAGAACCTCGATAGTTCGACTCTCGATAGTTCGACACTCCCTATAGTTCGACACGGTCCATGACAACTTAACATGTTAATAATGACTGTTAGTGTCCATGTTGGAGACTGAAAAAGGTGAAAATGGAAACAAAATGGTGAATGATTAAAATATTGGTTATGTTAAAAGTTTAATTAAGTTATGGTTTCATTAAAGTTTAGTGTTTCCTGAATTCAAATCATGATTTTTATGCTCCCATTGTTAAGATTTCCCATATACTCCCTATAGTTCGACGATAGTTCGACACCCTCATAGTCCACAAAGTGTCGAACTATCGAGGTTCTACTGTACTTGCTTACAAAACCCATATGGCGGCAAGCCTACATACTCACCCCTATGGGGTTTATGGGGAAAATAAAAAATTGCCAGAGTTTGATACAATTTTGTGTTTACATTCAACTATTATTGATTAACCTAGATTTTCTAACAACATCCAGTGGCAGCGAATCTACATACTCAATCCTATGGTGTTTTTATGGGGAAAGTAAATAATCTGAAATTCCATTGAAAATTCGCTGAGTACGCAGGTCTGCTGCGACGGGGGTATTTTTATCTATCTTTCAAATTATTTTCACTTTATATTAAATTCAGTTTTTGTATGATGTATTCACTTCACTCAATAGAAGTGAATATGTTTGTATTACCTCCATTCCACTAGATCACAATACATACCATTTTTTTTTCTTCTTTTTTTTTCAGTTTAGTCTTGTCATCATATCTTTGGATGTGATTTGTAAGTTTAGAACATGGGTAGGTAGCTATAAATTCCATATAGAATTTTGTTTTATTATCCATCATATTCCGGCCATGGAGAACTACAATTTAACATTTTTAAGTGGTTAACGGTTTAACCGGCCAATTTGTTATCCGGCCACTGTCTGGTCCCGAGGTGGCCAGTTAAGAGGGAGTCTACTGTATATAGATTTCTAAACACTACCTTTATGTAAAAAAAACAAAAAAAAAACAACAAACAATTGTTAAAAAAGTAGTTTTTTTATATGAATTGCATGTTAATTGTTCACGGAATGATAGTATGGAAAACCCATCTTCCATTCTTTTGGTACTCAAACTAACATGCAAATCATTTATAAAAAACATAATTTTTTGTTACTACAAATCTAAAAGAGATATGGCATAAGTGTAAATTAATAAGTAATACTTATTTTATGTTGGTACAAATCTGCTTTAGCTAGGCAAGGGTGCTGCTAAATATTGGGGTTTTTTAAAACTGAGTGGAAATGTGTTTTAACAGAACTGTGGAGCGTAGAAACACTTAAAAATTTTTTTGAATATTATATTTTTTCTTTGTTTTTTCATACTTCTGGTTTTTTCTTTTTATACTCTTTATTCAGCTCATATGCCCAGTCCAATGGTTTTGGCATGAAAGAATCTCACATTTAACTAAAATAATAACCACAATTTCCTAATTAAAATATTATTAAATTTTATTTTAGTAATAGCCGAATTTGTGAGTGCCGAAACTCACAATATGTACACAACAATCATGGCAGATGCCACTTTGAAGATTTGTGTTTGATTATTGGATTGGATCTGGTGTATAAATAGAACATAAACGGTTCAGATCTGGTATGGTCCCCGGCTGGCCCACCATTACGATGTTGTGTTGTTCCTGTTTATACATATCATATTTGGGCCAGTGTTGTTCCTGGTTTTATATCAGATCTTTACTTACTTTCTTTGAGCATTGAAGTAAACTGAGGTTAATTTATTCTTGTAGCCATCTGGCCATGTTTTACGCTTCTCCGTAATTTGAAAGTAGGTTGGTTCTGGATTCTAGGAGAAACGATTAACATATTAAACAATGTAATCCTGGTAGCCCAAGATGAATGTTAAAACACCGAACCATCAAAACGCCGATATCTATATAGTGTTAAAATGATTTATTTTATTTCTGAATATCTGTCGTTCTGTTGAAAACTTCAAGTTTAATTTAAATGATGATATGTTTTTGTGGGGGTACATTATCATTTTCAGTACAGTAAGCAACAGATAGAGGGGTGCTATGCCAACTTGACGCCCGAAGTTTACTATTCTGTAATGCTAAGTCTACTTCACAGCAAGTGAGAAAACAGTGCTAATGAGATGCAGCTATAGTAGGTGTCACGAAAAAGAGAGCCTGAATTTACAGAAGTGTTGCAGATTTCTGGTGCTTCATCTAAGCTCGACCAACGGCTTTGAATATTTGGCATTTTATTGACCTTTGCAAACGAGAGTGAAAAAATCAAAACAAAATTGGCAACATCATTAGGTATAAGAATAATAAAAATCAGCTGCTAGCTGTTTAATTTTTGAAGCTTGCAATTTCGTGCCGCCTACTCTTGAAGGAGATAGACGTGTGAGTATAGCACACCATGTAGATAAACCGTGAAAATAACGTGTATATATATATATATATATATATATATATATATATATATATATAGCTTAGAGAAAATAGCTCTTCAACTCCATAATTTCCTAATCAATGAAATTTGTTTGCTGATCTTCTATGATTGCATAATAATTTCACACAATTCTATGCAATCCCTGCCTCCACTCCAAATTGCATTTTAGAAACGCCATTCGACATATAAATTAGGCTATTATTTTTATCTAGCCTAATATGATTTTTTTACAATGCCCAAGCAACCCCCTCCCCCCCTTTAACCGGTATGATGATACTTTTCAAGAATAGTTTACAGTTTATTAAAAACTGTTAAACACACAACTGCAACTATGAGGTAGGCCTAAAATGGAGCGAGTTGATTGCAGTGTTGGCGGGAAGATAGTGCGCGAGTGTTGCCAACAAAACTAGATCAGAAAGAAAAATACCTAATAATTTAGAATTATTGTCCCAAATCCGAAGTCTATACATAACTTACACCATAATAAAAAATTTCACCTATAAATACAATTTTACAACTCATAATTTTCTAATCTATATTAATAAAATTAGAGTTTTGTCTGTACGTTGCTTAGAATTTTGAAATTTTTGGTTATTTTTACTTTTTATGCATAACAGAATCCAAAATCGGTGTCATCTAAATTTCTTTCCCTCTGTCTGTCTGTCTCTCTCTCTGTCATTCTGTCTGTAACGCTCATGGGTCCTATTTTGTCCTCTTTTCACTGGATAACGACTTTACCTAGGGGTCTAAATTTTTTTCATGTCATAGACTAGAGTGGTGTGAAGGTTCATTACAACTTTAATTGACTTAGCGACCTTAGGGCTTTGCCCCATAGTATGTCAAAGTAGCCAAGTTGTGCTAAAATACCAATCTTTAATCTCTTTTCACACGACAAGGGCTTTAGTAAATGATATGAAAATTTTTATTATTGTTAAATGTTGAAATTAGAACGATTTTAGCTGCTCTAAAGCATCATTCGTCAAAAAGGCTCTCCCTCATAGTAAAAGAAATATTCAATGTTAATCTTAAGGGAATATTTAATTCTACCTTTTTATCTATGCTCTTTAATCAGCTGGATTAGACAGTTTGTCATTTTCACCACAGATGGCAACACTTAAAATTTTAAATACAGACTCTTTCATATCTAACCCTTTAACTTTTCACTGGCCTAAATACAGTGAATAAAGTCAACTAATTATTGGTTCTAAATATGAATATTAAAATAATTTATGGAAATTATTACAAAACGAGTTTTGACCCTTAAATCTTAAAATGTTTCTTATTATCATTACAAACTAATTTTAGTTCCCAATTTAGCTTTCATTGCACTTTCTGACAAAAAGAGGTGTATTTTATCAAACACAACATGTAGTTAAAACCAATCCTATACTATAATACGAGGAATATCTGAAGGGATGTGTGTTCCATGATCTCGAAATCTAGCTGTTAGATTTTGCTTAAAGTTTGCATTAAAGGGTGTTTTGGCCCAAAAATAAGTTTAGAAACAGCCTTAACCCCAGGAAATTTGGTCTAAAATTAAGTTTTAAAATTGTAATTTTTAACATTAGTCTTATGGGTTGCTATTTTGGTAACGAAATAATAACGAAATGTAAACAAAAAGAAAGAAACATTAATGTTAAGCAGACTTTTTGAAACAGCTGTTAACTGTGAAGAGGTATAGTTGGTTGTTGGTGGAAATTTAATTGCTTTTTTACCTTGACACTATAACAAAAGTGAATAAAAACCAACGAGCAAGGCTCGGTTAACCTGGTACTGAGGTTTATAAATTGCTCAATTTTTCAAGTAGTTCGGGTATAGACGGGGCAATATTAATGTGTAAAAGCTTAATGAGTAGGTTCTTATGAAGAAGTGAGAAAGTCGCTCAAAAAACACTCATAGTACCACTGTAATTTTCATTCAAGGATCATGCTGATTGGTTGAATGGAATCAGATGGTTTAAGAACATATTTGCAGAAGTTTGTTATTGTTTTTTATTTTGTGTAAACAAACAAATATACTTATTTTGACATTTAGAAGGTAAAAAGAACGCTTCCCGTGGCAATAAGGAAAAGTAATCCCACCATCAATGCTTAATTTTTCTCCGTTTTTCGACATAACTTTTTAACATGGGATGTCACTATTTATTCGGTTTTGTATACATTGGCAACACATGAGGTTTTAGGTAAATAGGTAAAGTCTAAAGACAAAAAAATTGAATTAAGTAAACCTAATATCTACACTGCGGTGCGGTGGCTATACGTTACTGACAGATGTTGCGTGGTTTTACTTGGTTTGGGAATTAAAATGTTAACTAATTTTGAATTTAGATTTAATATTGTACATGTCTGTACATATCTTTCATGGGTAGAACAAGATGCAGGGGTTCAATACATTGGATTTGACATATAGCTATCGTCACACCCAATCAAGGATTCAATATTAGATTTCATAAGAATCTATAATATTTTTTACAAGTCTGAGTTTTCTTAAATCTTCTATAAGTTTAAACTCATAGAACTATAAAGTAAATCACCATACGAATATAAATGTTTAATCAAACTGCAACAAAACCATTAATAGAAATAACTTCTAGACTAAATGAGAAATGGATTTAACAAGATTTTGACAAATTTGCCTGGTAGCTATTAAGCATAAAACTTGATATCTAGATACGTTAGAATGAACCAACTGAAGGTTATGAATTTGTGAAATCATTAATATCATTCGTTTAATAAACTGTACACACACCCCGTGCGAAGAACGGGTACTCAGCTAGTTAATAAAATTGTTGTTGAAATTAACTTAATAATGTTGAGGCCATCTTTCTCATAATATCCGGCTTTTGCATTCAAACAAAATTAAACCGAGATGACATCACTTAAATATTGAATGATATCACTGGTGCATGTTTGTTTACCCAGTGATAACAAGAAATCACCATCTCCCTGAGTACTTCCGCACCGCGATTCCTTACATCTGGCTAAATGAAGACCTGCCAAACACTTTATGGTTCTATTTGCGATGCCATTAACCCGTTGATGAGTGGTGACCCCACCTCGGCTCAACAAAGATCGGTTAACTTCCTGCACTGTCGGTGACGTCACCTTCTCTAGCTGCTACAATGGCGGTGACGGTTGAGCTATTTAAGCTTCTCTGGCGACAGTTCTCGGCTAGAGCCTCTAGTGCGAAGTCTATTTCTGTACGTTCGTTTTTCGCGCCACCGCGCCGTAACGTTTCGGCCTCCGCTCACATGAAATGCTGTATCGTTTGCTCTCATTGGTAAGTTTCCGCCGGCCACCTGTTTTGTTGTTTTCTCTTTTTGGAGATTTTTCAACTTGTTAAATTAAATTTGTGTTCGCAGGTGGTTTTACTGTCGGTGCTGAAACGGCTGTATAATATGTTCCACATGTGAGTAGAGAATTAGCCTAATTGTTCAATAAAAATATTTAGTTTGTCACCTCAAAATAAGCATTGTAAATCTGTTGTAATATGCTGAAAATATTTCAGTGCAATACTGATTTGAACAATTTACCATATAAGAGTCGTTGCCCGTCGGTACTCGACGGATATGGCTCACTTCGTGGCGATTTATTTTGCTGTTTTTTAGGGAGATGGTGCAAAACATCGCAATTTTGTAATTTTGTAACAACGTAGTGTTTTAATTGCTATGTCCTTCCAATTAATTAGCTATTTTACATGATTAACTATTTAGTTATAGGCCTAGTAGGCCTACTAAACAATTTAACAATCAAATATTATATACTTTTGATTCACCAACCATAAAATTATGCAGATTAAATAGTGTAAAACTGTATTATTTTTTTTCTGTCTATTTAAAGGATAATACTAATACATTAAAAATGACTGTATACGTGTTTAGGTACTGGCCATAATAAACCAAATAATTCTTGAACGTTTGCTCTTCTACTGGTTTTAGACAAAATACCTCGTGCGTATACAATCAGCTGAATGAAAGCCTGTTAAAGGAATTCATTGCAATGGTTTGGAAATTTAGATTTTTATATTGAACCCAGGCCAATAAATAATATTATTGTAATCTTTTTTTGGCTATATTTGAAACAGTAAGGTAAAAACAACTGTGGAAAGTAAGGTAATGTTAAAGTAAATAAACCCTGTTAAAATACAAGTTTAGCTTTTGTTTGGTACAAACCGCATGTAAATTGGTCGAATGGAAGTCCCCGATGAACTGTCCAAAGGATTGAAAAAGTTTACTCTCAATATTGAAAAAGTATGTTAAATCTCAATATATGTATATTTTTTTTATTTTGACCAATTTAACGTAAATACAAATAGAAGCTGCTAATATAGGATTAAAACGTTTGTTTCGGTACAACCCCTATGTAACTAGGCCAAGTAGAAGTCTCAGACGAACTTTCCACAGTTGTTTTTACCTTACTGTTTCAAATATAGTAAAAAAAAGATTACAATTATATTTATTGGCCTGGGTTTAATACCAGAAGATGGAGCAAAACATCACCTTATCACTTCTCTGTGATCACATACGCTGAAATGCCGATCTCAAAAAGGCTGGTTCTTTTTCAAGACTATAGTCAGTTTGCTGCAGTCACTCCGCAAACCAAAATGTATAAATTTGTTTAACTACGTGTTAAAAATGTTACACTTTGGTTTATATATCTTCATTCAATAAGAATAACAATCTTCCCTCCTTTAGGGTTGCCTAAGACAAAGAATACTAATACAATTGAATTTTGATACATTAGATAGAGTTGAAATGAAGATTTAAATATTTAGGAAAGGTTTACACTAATATTTTGAATATAAATGGTGTCTTAAAAATAATGATTGAGTCTTTGAGAATACTTGTTGAATTTTGCATTAATAATTTTGAAGGTAGTCCGAATTGTTTGCTAAAATATACTGTTGATTGAGGAATAGTTCTTCTTGCACCGAGTAATAATACGATAACTTAAATTTTTTCAAGGCCATATTTCTTTTTGAAGTAATTTGTAGTCGGAAAGTAAATATTATCTTTTTCTGTTTGAATTTCATTTGGTTGTGTTTTTCCAATATCGAACCTCACGGTGTGATGTATTATTGTGCCAATTTCTGAGCCTTCTCTTACGGCTATCATGTCGATTCGCCGTGTCCCTCCATCATCAGATAATCCGTGCACTTCTTCAAAGACTTTGTATTTCAGATCTCGGAGGGATTCGGCAAACATTGATCTGACCTTGTGATGCCTAGCATTTATCAATGTTTCTCTAAAAGGGTAAGATCGCAAGGGTTTTGTACTCACTGTGGCAGTGCCGACAGTGGTTCCCGTCCTGGAATCCGCCTGGAACAGTCCTTACTGGAACTACATTGGCTGTTATCTTTATAGCTTCCCGCCAATCATCACTGGTCAGATCGCATTTACTTTTTATCAATCTATTTGCGGGAGGGTACTCTTCATAAATTTCTGCTCCTTTTGTGACTAAGGGAGCACCAAGTTCTGCATTCTCGATCTTGTAGACGTATTCTGACTTTTTGAACGTCAATTACATTTGAGTGCTTTCTCATTAAAGATGACTCTTTTTCAATTTTTATATTTTCAAGGCAGTTGTTTATTTCAGCTTTTAGATCCCATGTTTGTGATATGTAGAGGTTTTGACTCTTATGGAGACACTGACACGAATTCATATATTGGAGAAATTCCCACCTCACCTAAAAAATGCCTAGGCCTTTGTACATGCAATAGTTTTAATAGCGCTTTTTATGATTTTGTCAGCGTCAATTGCAAATGCTTTTTAATTTTCGTTGAGGAAATGGACTGAAATGGATTAGTGTGGGACAGATGGAAGTAGAAAAGATATAAAACTTTTGGTCAGGTTTAAGAAAATTTGATGAGATAAGTAGGTAAAGTTTGTATTTTAATTTTTTCATCACTTCCTGTGTACTGAATATGCATAATCATTAAACGCGACTCCGAGGTATTTAACAAGTTCGTCCTTCTTTAAGGTTTCTATTTCTCCATGTCCAAGCAAAATTTTTGCCTCTTTGTTTATTAAACCGTTTTGTATACAAATGCTTTTACATTTTAGTAGATTTATTTCCAGTCCAATTTCTTTAAACACTTCTATGGCTAGTTCTGCCAGTTTAATTGCAGCATATTTTAATTTTCCAATTATCACAGTGTCGTCAGCAAAACCGAGGACTTTGAGGTTTGGAAGTCCGAAAGAGAGAAAACCCGAATTCTTCAAAATTTTTATGGCTGCTGATTTCTTTTAATATGTGGTCTGTTGAGAGGTTATATGGGGAAAGGGAATAGCCCTGCATTACACCACGCTTAATCGGGATTGGTTTAGTTTTCTTATTATAATTGATCTCCATCTGGGTTGAGTTATTTTTCATTAAATTTGCAATAAGGCTTATCAATTTAGGATGTAATGTTGTTGATATCAAAACGTTTTCCAAATGTTTGTGGCCGACATTATCAAAAGCCTTACGAATATCCAAAAACATAACAGAAACGTCGGCACTTTCTTTTGAGAATTTCAAAATTGAGGACAATATAGAGGTGTTTATTTAAGTACTTTGTAGGTTTATAAAGACTCTTTGATGCTCATTTAAATTAATAATCTCTCTTAGCTCTTAGTCTTTTGTTGAGTACAGGTTCTATGACCCTTCTGAGTACTGAGCAGATAGTAATGGGTCTCCAGTTACTTAAATTCTTTTTGTCACCTCCCTTGTATATAACTCTGTTCTTGCCTTAGTAAAACAAGGTGGAGATATTATTTTTAATAGCTCGGATAAAAAATCCATCTGTCCTAGAGCCTTGTGTCAACAGAGATGCGTTTTAGCACTTTCAATTTCTTCTTTTGAAATATTTAATATACTTCCGTTCACAAAATAACTGTTGTCATTATCATACTGGTTCTCTTTATCGTAAGAAAGTATCTCGTTATCGTTATAGGCTAAGTTGAAAACTGAACTGAAAAGTGTTTGTATGCTTCCTCATGAATTCCTGCTTATTATCCACAACTGAACGAATCGCTTTTCTTTTTGGTTGTAATACCAAAGAAGAAATGTAATACCTTTTACAGCAATGAGTTCATCTTGGTTAAATTCTGGTTGCTAAAAAAAATCGACAATGATAGACATAGCCTATCAAATGTGCGTACTTTAAGTGGCTGTAAGACGGAAACAGAATTTTCCCCGGTTACGAAATCATATTAGACTATAGCCTAACATCAATGACCAGATCTTCCATTCTTTAAAAACTTTGCATCAAGTTCGCCAGCGAACAGCATTTGTATATTTTAATCTAAACAAATTTGGCAACTATAAAATGTTCATTTTTTATTCTTATTTGGCTTTATCTCATTTCTTAAATCTGACCTTAGACCCAATAGTTTAATTGCCACTCCCAAACACAATAGGGCAGGGTCACGTCATCGGCTCTAAATGCATTAAACAATACGAAGAACGATCACTATGTTACACTAATAATATTAAATTCCTTATTTTCAAACAGTTTGGTACAACCATTCTAGAAAATTTTTGTAAGAGAAGGGACAAACACCTTGGACCTACCACTTTCGCCGTCTGGAAAGGTCCAAGTTAAGACACCAAAAGTTAAGTTTATAATTTATTTATTTCATGGTTTACGTACGTTGAATAACTTAGCATTTCATATGGTATCAACTAACAACCATCAACAAACAATTACTGTACATTTTTTACCATAATTCACTCAAAAGTCTTTGATCGGTTTTTATTTCCACTAGTTTTCTTTGGTACGACTAGTTTTTTACGTACAATGTGTCGGATGAATTCCATAATCGCACTCCTGGCGCGGCGTCCCCAGCCAGCGGATTGTCAAGTTTCCCCAGTGCGGGGCCGGCGCTCGGACGGCGCGGCGCGGCGGCAGCCCCGGCCCATCCTTCAGCCTGCCACCCGACCGTACCAGAGATGACACATTTTTGGCCCGGCCTTCGCCATTACCGGCTGTATGGCTGTGTCGACCCCGCGGTGGCGGTCAGGCCGACGGGCGATTGTTGTGGACAAACCCGCGTGATCTGCACTGAGCTATTCAGGCTTAAACTCAGACAAAAGAACAACACTCGCAAAAATGGTTTAATTGTGCACTTCCGAATTTTCGGAAGTGCACAATTAAACCATTTGAAAAAAACGGCATCGATCAGAGGCATCGATCTGAATATAAACGTATGGACTGTGCTTAAATTTGAAAAAAAACGATGATTCAAATAACGAGGTCTCTCACTGCTCTTGAATACCTATAGGAACAAATGCTATACCCGGACTTAACACAAAGTATGATTGAACAATCATTCAACAACCGAAGGTGCCCTTAGTTTTGTAGTTGAATAAAATTACATCACAAAGTGTTTCATACCAGGAAAGTTCAAGAACGAAAGAAAAAGCTTAAAAATAGTCTATCGGATCAAAGGCAGAAAATAAGGATTTGTTAACCCGAGATCGTGTTTCATCACTGTGATGAAGTCGAAGTCATAAAATATTCGAGGGCCATGCAACCCCTTTTGGCAGAGGTGCGAACGCCATTTCCACCAAACGATAATGATTTAATACATTTTCCTGATTCCTCATATAATTATAGATAAAAAATAGTTAACTAAAAAAAAAACATCGATAAAACAATATTTTTTAATTTTGATGTTATTCGTACAGTGCACTAACGCAAACATCACAACAATTTTGCAAAAATTGCATGTAACTTCGTGTAAACGTGAAAAGAAGTTGACAAACCGGCTATAAATAATACAGATGTTTTTGTATCCCTATAGGGCTATAAACCGCTATTGTAGGAATTCGAGTGACGTGCCGAGAACAGAGTACTAAAGCATAGTATGGTGGAAACAGATTTTCATCCAAATTATATTATATAATCAAAACTATTGCTTACGGTATACAGTTCTGTGATACTAGGCACGACCTAAATCTGACGGCGGATTGCATGGATCTTTCGGCAGAGTTTTGATGTAACTCAAAGTAAAATAAGTGTCCGCTCTCTATTTATTTTTTTGCCACTCTGTACTGAAGGAATCAATATTATTGAGTTTACAAAAACAGTGAAAAAGGTTACGTGAATTGGCAAATCTCCGGAAAATCCACATGAAATTAAGTTTCAGTATCACTTATTGAAGTAAATCACTCTTAAACCTTCTGAATATTCTGAATATTTTTACGAGCTTTTTGATATGACTCGCTGGAGATAGTCATTTTAGAGTGAGATAAGATAAAGTCTGATGATAGGCCACTATTTACGGATTTTCATAGAAATAAAGATTGTTAGAAGATGTTGAGCTCATAAACGAAGTAAGCTTTTATTCTGGTTTATTATTCACAACTGCAAGCCAGAAGTAGTGTTCGACAATAAGCAGCCCTCGCGATTTGTTTATTTACACAATCAGTGATTCACCCAGATAACCCAATCTCAGATATCTGAGTATCTTTTTACCACAATCACATACACTAGACATTTGAAAAGGTAGTTGTGAACAAAAATACATACATAAACAGTTTAAATTCATTCACACTTATCATTAAAGATAATACGTGGAGGTTTTTAGTGACCTCCTTTCTATTTATATGACTCCTCCGTTATTTAATAACTCCTTCTTATTTTAGATAGTTTTAGGTGTAATAAAATCGTCTAAAATATGATTCAAATTATTATTATTAATTAATTAGATATTTATATTCTGAAGTACGAGGTCAGCTCTTGAAGTTAGTTTTTTATTTTCACGAATTGACTTGGGAAATAACTTTATTATGTAAAAAATAACAGTAGAACACGTGATAAAATGAAAGTAGAAAATGACATCGAACTACTAAAATACAACCCATTCTGTACCACACATTACATTGCGCTGTCACAGGTACCGAGTGACTCAATTGTTATCTATATAGCCTATCAATAGGCAAGCATTTTTCTTTGCCAATCTTTGCTCAGCTTGTGTGCATCGCAGGAGAATCCGAGCATAACATTAGAAAGATATATCACTACATCACTTTATCACTGTTTTGAGACAGGGACCTCGCATAGTGGGTATTTTTACCTGTATATATAGAATGTATACCTGTATACATTGATATGAAAGAGAGATGAGAGTAGGATGATTGTGGCGCGATCTTGTAGTCTTGTTGCTGACTAAGGTCGACATTCTCCTTAGACAGGACTTTTAATTAATAGCCTAACTGTCTGTAGATAAACGTAATCCTTTTATATTTCACACCAGCTCATCATAGGGCTACGTTCAAGGCTAACTATACACACCAAGTCAGAGTGCTCAGAGAAATGACGTCACAGAAGTGGTGGGCCAGCTGATCGGTGTTGTCAAAAGCTGGTAAATAACACAATTTTCGGGGATTCAAGTGGAAGTTGGGTACAATTTTATTTTTAAAAAGTTTTTTTTTAGGTGATCTCCAGGTACTTATTAGGAAAAATGCATCAAAATCGCATCATTTCAGATCAGCTGGTGCACTAGTAGTGTGACGTTTTAACACGAGTGGTGGGGGGCATTCCGGCATGGTGTGTAGTTGGCCTTGCTACGCTCTAGAGGCTTTCTAAATTTCAATGTTAATCTAATCTTATAGAAGAAGGATAATTGGTTGAATCAGATAGCTGTTTGATGTTATATAAAATGCTAGCCTATTTGAAGAACATGTATGTTTCAGTGATATAACAGTTTTTTTAACTAAGTAATTAGGTACCGGTAATCGTATATTTCGTCACTAGTCCGGAAAGTGGTCGTTATCGGTGCAAGATCGAGTTTCAAGTACGAGGCGGAGGCGAAGCCGAGTACTTGAATTCGATCGAGCACCGATATACCACTTTCGGACGAGTTACGAACAATACTTTTCATCATACCACCATTAATTGAATTTTTACTATATGGAACATAGAGTATAAAATTCTATACGATCGACTTTAAATTTCACTTAGGCGAATTTTAGACCCCCAAAAGGCTTTTTTATTACTAATTTGATTTCAATGAAATTCTCAGGTTAGATTTTAAGTATTTTTAACTAGGTAATAAACTATAATCGAGCAATTATTTTCAAGTATTAAAAAAGCTTATTTTCCGGAATTTTTGACAGAACTTTAGTTGTTTAGGCTACATGACTAATGTAGTTGCTATGATCAGTTTATATTTCCCCATCGCAGCTGAGTTGACGCTGTGTATGCTGAAAATAACATAACCTTTTCTTGTTTATATCTGCTCGCCGTTATGTTACGTTTTTAAATAAAATTTAATTGATATTTTGACAGACCTATTTGTTAAATTAAATAGGTAGATCAACAATGATGTTTACTTGTTGAAGTTATAAATTATACCAAAAGATAGGCATGTTGATGTAGAATGAATTGCTGTCGTACGGAATTATGCGATTAACTAATTTATGGGATACAACTAATATCTATTTGGGAGAAAGATTTAAATTGAACAACTAATTAGAATGTGTTGTGCCATTGTAGCCTATGTCTCAGGTAACAAAATATGCATTAAGTGTTAAGTAAGTGTAATTCTACAATACTTACATTACTTGATTTTTATTAATTTGCAATCATGGATTTTAAATTGTATTGTTTTTTTCGCTCTACAATCTATTTATTACCTTTAATATTGTAAGCATAATTATTATTAAGTTACTTGCTTGTTTTGAGGTCTTAGCTAAAATCATTCTTTGTATGTATTTAATTGTAGGCTAGGCCTAGGATGTACGCCGGTTGACTTTGGACGGTTAGATGACGTTCCACTCTTCACATTCGAGGAGATGGAAACCTCCGTTCTCTCCCTAAAGAGCAACAAGGCTCCTGACCCGGACGGGATTCCCAGCGAGGCTTTAAAGAAAGTATTTTCAATTAATGCTGACTTGTTGTTGAGAATGTACAACGCCTGTTTGGTAGAAAGGGTGTTTCCGGCTCCCTTATGGAAAACCGCAAGACTTGTACTGATCAGCAAGGGCAAAGGTGATCCCGAGCTGTCGTCGTCCCACAGGCCTTTCTACACGTTGGTCACGGCTGGGAAGCTGTTCGAGAAGCTGATCCGTTCCCGCCTGACCTCTGCCGTGGAAGCTGCCGGGGGCTCATGCCCCCGTCAGTATGGCTTCAAAAAGGGACGGTCAACGATTGACGCTATCACCGAAGTCCATGGATAGCTGTGAAGAGAGCCGAGAGCCACAACCATTTCCCTCGCTGAGTAGTGCTTCTTGTTACGCTTATGTCAAGAATGCCTTTAACTCGGCGAGGTGGGTCGATATGTTGGATGCGCTTCGCAACACCTTTCGCTTTCCTGCATATCTGTTGCGACTCATCGAGGATTATCTCCGCTCTCAAAGCCTTATTTACGACACAAGGGACAGAAAGTGAACGATGGAAGTCACTTCTGGTGCCGCGCAAGATTCAATATCTCTGGAACGTTGTCTATGACAGCCTCCTGAGGTCGGAGATGCCTGAGGAAACCACTTTGGTTGGGTACGCCGATGATGTTGCAGCTCTCATTGTCGCACGCAACGTTGAGCTGGCCCAACTAAAGTTGAACCGAGTCATGCGTGTGGTCAACACATGGATGTCCGATCACGGTCTCTCGCTTGCTCTCCGTAAGACGGAGATTGTGATCCTTACGAAGAAGAGGATAGACACCGTCGTTCTGTTCCGAGTGGGAAGGGAGGTGGTCCAATCAACTCGTGCTGCTAAGTACTTCGGGATTATGGTGGACACCAAGTTAAGCTGGAGGGATCAGATCTTCCGTACCTCGGGCAAGGCCGCTAAGGTAGTCACTTACCATAGTAGGCTGATGGCCAATGTCGGGGTTCCACGATCCTGCAGAAGACGTCTGTTAATATCCGCGGTTCAGTTCGTGCTTCTTTATGGAGCAGAGGTGTGGGCAGACGCTCTCGATAAAGAGTAGTACAGGTTGCGACTCGCTTGAGCTCAACGTCGAGTGGCGCTCGGGGTGTGTTCCGCCTACCGGACAGTGTCCGAGCCTGCCGTCCTGGTGGTCGCCGGAGTTATCCCTCCGCCTTCGACAAGAGCCTTTAGAGGAAGGCTCTTGGCAGGAGAGAGGAAGGCAATTTATCAGAGACAAGGTGAGATTGGCAAGGACATGGCAAGAACAGAAGAGCGCTCCCGAACCTTCCAGCAGTGGTAACACAGCTGGGAGCACGACACCCGAGGACGATGGACTGCGCGACTTATTAAGCACGTCCAACCATGGGTGGAACGGCGGCCAATTCTTGACAATTCACGGCTATTTTCGGTCGTACCTGAACCGGATGGCCAAGACCGGTTCACCGGACTGCATTTATTGTCAGGGCGTTCCCAACGATGTGGAACATACATTCTTCCACTGCCCCCGTTGGGAAGGGTCCCGCCTGAAGGCCACACAAATTTTTGGTGCATTTTCGGTGGACTCGGTCTGACAAAAGATCTTGGAGGATGAGGACAACTGGGATTGTTTATCACAGTTCGTCCGGGGCACCCTCCTGAAAAAGAAACCCGATCTGGACCGCGAAGTGGCCCAGATCCCTTGATTGCGTGGCTGGATAAGGAGTGAGCCCCACGGGCGTTAGACAAATTTAGGCCTAGCCTGACGTAATGTGATAAACAATTCCAGGCTAGAATCCTAAAGAGTAGAGGAGGTTTTTTTAGTAGGTAAACCCGTTTTTTAGGGGAGCCCCACACTACAGGCTTGCCACCTGTGTGCGTAATGCATTTTTCTCACCTCTCCCTAAAAAAAGAATCATAAAAAGCGTCACCTAATAACTTAAAAAGTGAGTAAAAATTCTCGTACGGGACGGACATCGGAGCGTATTCCTAGTAAATATACAGTTTGGATAAAAATTAATAAATTTTAACCTATATACCCCTCTTACGTTGTTATTTGTTTATCTTGTATTTGAACTTTTTACAACTAAACAATCAGCTGTTTGACATTTATATATTGGAGTCAACGAGGCTTAAGTTACTGTAAGCAGAACATCAGCGCTAGTGGTGCCAAACATTGGAAGTTTTTTTCCGGCCTAGTCCCGAAAACCACTGTTTCGAGGACTTGTCCCGAAAACTTTGTTTACAAACACGTTTATCCAACCCACCGGGAATCAACTAGTTTCGATCACAGCTGACGGTTCCGAAAACAACGTTTATCGCAATGGTATGATGAAAAATATATAATCACCTGACTGGTCGAATTTCGACCAGTAAGCGACCTCTAGCAAAGCCATACTATAGTTGAATTAAAATCAAAAGAGTATTGGGAATCTCGGTGCTTCGGCAGTGTTCGGGTACGTTCGGGACTAGTCGGCTCCTCTAAGTAAACAAATGCAGAGTTGTTCAAATGAACGAATCAATAAAGTGATTTGAATGAATCATATGTCATTTTCTAAGAGTCACTTGTATCAGCGACCACAGAGAACTCTTTGATTCGTATCGATTGTAAGATAACTTTGTTTCGATCGTGATCTGAGAACCAGGTAAATGTTTCATCGGTTTTGTTGACAAGGTTTCATATCCTTTTTATGATACAAAAGTTAGCGTTATTTGATGGATCTCACAAGTAACTACGCCTATATAGTTCCCACTTCATACTTTATTTATTCTCTATTTTGTTACATAAACATAAAAAATTAAGATAATTGCTTATAACCTTGTAGAGTGATTTTTATTTGTCAAGCTATTTCATCTATAATAGACAATTGTGAATGAGGCTTATTAAAATGGCCACGAAACTATAAATAGATATTTAAACCCTCAGTTGACGCCTTTACATTTGACGACACAACAAATGCACGACCCCGACACGGTATTGGTGATGGTGAGCACCAAAATCAGGGCCGGTTTGACCATATAGGTTACCACGTTTGCTACCAGCCGAAGCATAACGCTCATCCCACATTGGTTCCATATCCTCCCTCCTCATCACTTGCGCGGCGTGCGAAATTTTTAGTGTCTGCGTATTACACAAGTCCCGCAGCCTTTTCTTATTTTGTATCTTGAGTCAACGTATACAGGCCGGCCGGGAGTCAGCACCGGTAAAATCAATGAATTATCTTATCGCCTGGCTGTTATAGTATGAACGCAATCGGTTCACAAAATGGAACAATGATGTCTGACGTAGGCCTGACATTGAAAGAATTGAAAGCAACATTTGAAAAGCGGGGCATTTTGGACTTTAGAGTAGTGGGGAGGACGGGTCACGTGATGGAGGGGTAAAGCCGAATGACCCCGACAGAGTCAGTCATTCGACGTCGTCTTACCTTGGTCGAAGAAACGATTACTATTATTATTATAAAGGTTTTATAAATACTTTATATATGCCTTATCTACTTCAACTATTAAAATTAATAATCGACTACATTACTTGGATGGGTGAAGAAACAATATACCGTAACTAAATTGATTAGCTTTCATCCACTGCCTAATTATTCAATCAGTACATCACATGAGTGAGAAACCAACGTACAAAATCAAATGGTATTATTCATCATTCGTAATTCAATTGTCTTAAGAGGTTATAGGCATTTACGTCGCGCGAACCCTATAATTAACCTCGCTTTCAAACTAAGTGTATCCCTGGTAACTTAACTCTTTTTTTAAGAATAGGTTCAACATTCTATTCCTGAAAAAGATCGATTCAAATGAATCAATTCGCCAGATGAGCCGAATTTTCCATTAACAGCTGATTAAATCAGCGGGTTTACCCGAGTGTTGCCGAACACAGCTGAAGCACCGCCAGGCCCAATACTCTTTTGATTTTAATTCAACAATAGATTACTCAGGCCTTTGGCCTAACTGCTCAATGGCCATGACGTCATTTTGGTACACGTATATGACGTAGTGAGTTTAGACATTTAATCTCTGATCTCCAGCTGGAAACCCCACGTAACTATTAATTTTACTATTCCGTTTTCATTATCGATGAATAATAATAAAATTAAAAAAAAAAAATAAATAAAGAAGGTCATTTCCCACAATGTACACAAAACCGGATAAGTAGAGGAATCCCATTAAAAAAAATTGTTTGCCCCGAAAAATAGAGGAAAGTAAAGCACTGATGCTAGGATTACTTCTACGTATTGTCAGGGAAAGCGCGCTCTCTCTACCTCTTAAATGTCAAAATTTGAATATTTGTTTACAAAAAAAAAAAAACCAAAACAATAACAAACTTCTGCAAAGCGGTTTTAGTCATCTGTTTCATTCAACCAATCAGGATAATCCTTAAAATAAAATACATCTTTGTGGTGTTATCTGTGTTTTTCGTTCTCACTTCCCCATAAAGATGTCCCTACTTATTTTGTTCTGTATACATCACTTTGCTTCCCATGTTAAAAAGTGGCAAACATTTTTTCGCTGGGAGGACTGTAAACTGAAATTGGACACTCCAAATAGAGAATAGTAGTTGTAAGACTCTCCTCTGATTTTTAAAGTCATAAAAGACTTAATATTAAAAAAAAAAAAGAAAGTAAATAGTATTTTTATCCACTATTTGATTAAAAACAATCTGAAAATCACAATTTACTTGATATAATGGCCTAAAGTTTGGCAAATTTAAACCATTCTTAATATGAATTCAAAATATAAAAAAATTAAAAAGTGAAAAAATTAGCCCAAGCATTTTTTTTTTTAAACTTAAAACCTCTCTCACTTTTGTATCGCACTTTAAATAAAGGCACAAAAGGTGGAACACTGCATGACGATATGAGAGTAGCATTTTCACTCCCCCTTGAAAATGAATCAGAATTAAAGCATAGCAACATTTGAATAAATTGTCATAGATGTAAACGTTTCGAATAAAAATTATCACCAGCTGGCGTGGTAATTGTGCTGGACAGATGCCGGTAAGTTGGCAAGCGTGAGTGACACTCGAGTTGGCAACACTGGGCCATGATTCAGGGCGGGCAACTTTACAGTGACAGAGTCGATGACTCACAGAGAGCAACAAAGGCCTCTCTATAGTCGTTAAAATAGATTTTTTTTAAACCAAAACCTTTAAATTTCTCTTTGTTTCCCAAGAACGTCCAGAGATGACTATATACAATTTTAAAAGGTTGTTGCAATCTTCTTCAAAGTTGCTAGGCCCACTTTTGAAGTTGAGTTAGTCGTTATTCTATGGTGTGGAAAATATAGATAGATAAGGAACACGAACTGCGAGTTAGCTGTTTTAAGTAAAAAATTTAAACATTGCAGAATATCGATATTCAAAGATGTTCAAGATATCCAAACGATTTTGCAGCGTGCATAATAAACACGGGGTGCAGAGGTAGACATATTCCCTTGGGAATTACTTTTAAATAGAGAATTAAAATCATATTATTGCTTTGTAAAATTTAATGAATCCACTGTATAAGTCATTACAGAAAGTATTAAGAGATTTATATATTTATTATTACAAAAACTTAATTTCCATGATTAATAAATAAGGTTAGCACTATATATGTATATAATTTTAATTTTAAACTAATTTTGTACTGAATAATCTGGAATATTTTTTGTAGTAATTTTTAAAATTCTTCTAGTTAGTTTTCTTCAATAATTCTTATTTTAATTTGATTTGATTTTTTAAGTTTTTAATCCCTTTTAAGCTTTTGGGTATTTACGACAAATTTTACCCCCAAATAATGGACTCCTTTCTGTCCAATCGAGAATGTATTATGAGAATATGCAATTTTTCTTTGGGATATGGTAATATTACAAACAGTTTTTACAGTTGGCGATTAGCTCAATACTTTAGCACATTATGAAGCAGGAGAGGATATCAGAGTGTGTTGTAACAGACACTGGATCTTGCTGGCAGGCACTCTCGAAAGAATCAAGTTATTCAATAGCTCTATTAAGCGTTCGTCATTCTAATTTATGTCTCAAGAATGTTGTTCCCAAGGGTCTCCAGAGATGACTCACAAGGATTGACTCCACAAAGAGACAAATATACACTGGGAGGCGGAGTGTGTCATGGACAGAAATAGAGGAACAGAGGTGACATTCCAGAGAGTCCAGGACCGAATAGGATGGTCTCCTGGGCGCTGGGGAGAGGGTGAAAGGGGGACTCGGGATGACACCGCCGCCTGACGCCTGACACATCAGGGGGGGGGGAGTTTTGGAGGGTCGTGGCTTGGGGGATAACCACAGGAATGAACAGTGAAAGTTGTATATAAAATGCTCCACTCACTGCAAGCAATTAGTGCCATTTATGACTTATAATACACAATTAATCACCACCAATACGTAGAAAATGTATTAAGAACTATATCGTCGTTTAGCTCAGTTACAACACAATATGTGAATACACTCTACAAACCGTATTGAACGTATCGGTTAAATCTTAATGAAATGGTCGAAATTCCACCCAAATGTCACTTTATCTGGACCGCAGCACGTGTTATCTGACCCCGTTAGTTCAATAGTATATTTCGTCACAAGGGCCGAAAGTGGCGTTTTGCCGGCCCCGAGATCGTGTTTCAAGTTCGAGACGAAGTCGAGAACTTGAAACGATCGAGGTTTGGCAAAACGCTTTCGGCCCGAGTTATGAACGATATTTTTCACCACATTACACAATTCAATAAATTCTAAACAAGTGAAAAAATTAATTTTTCGTTCATACCAAACAAAACATAACCTCAACTTCAACTAACCTAGCGAGATGTACTGCTTGAGTTAACGGTAAGTGACTACAGCTGATTCCAAAGGAAAAGCCCTATTTTCCTATCTACGTCATACATATTTAGCAGTTGCTATCAGCTGAACTACTAACTACGTCAGGCCCATTCTATACGGACCGATTGTCGGCGGCGGATCTGCTCACGCCAAATCCGCCGTCCGCCGGCCATTCTATACGAGCGGTTAATCGGCGCAACAGTGTTGCCAACCATCCATATAACCTGTCAAAAATACCGCATTAAGTAGCATTTACCTGACCTTGCTAAAATTGTTTCTACTTATATTAACACGCTTTACAAAAATTGTAACGAAAGAAAATGCACAATTTGCAATCAATTAAAATTATAAAATGAAATATAAATGATTATAAAATTACAAAGCATAAATTATTGTATAAAATACGACATTACAATTAAAATTATAAGGGAAAAGTCCTTTTCAATTAAGTTATGATGTATTTATATGAATCTATACGTATTAAAAAAATACTTGATATGATTTCAATATTTTCGGAATATTGAAAACATTACAAAATTGATAATAAAATGGGTGAATGGCGAATGTATGACCACAAATTCCTACGAAACTTTGTATACTAAAGTACAAGATTGGTCAGTATTCCAGCATTATTTTTTTTATAGAGAAATAATGGTAGAGGTGACTAAATACTATTATTAACATTAAGAAAGAAAATAATACGCGTAGATATAGGTAGGCCTTTATACCTATATAAATAATAGATAGGGTCTGATACCTTTTGCCCAATATTATGTAACAACTTGACATGCCCTATGATGAACCGTGCGTAATCGTCACGTCGGTCGAGGCCTAGTAATCAGTAAAACTTATTTTGTCATTTAATCACTTTAAGTAACAAATTACACTAAAGTACCGTTATGTAATTTAAAAGAATAGCCTCTATCATTGAGACATAGTTTTATTTGTTTATTTTCGTGAATAGTCAATGCAGGCAACAACTAATTAACTGTACATTGCATTTTTACCTCAATTCAAATTGAGATTCTTAAAACTTTATCTGCGTAATCTTTAGATGTCACTTCGTATAATTAAGGATGTTTTTAAACTTCTAAAAAACAATTTTTCCCATGTCAAACATTTTTTCTAAAAACAAAAACAAACTGGAAAACTGTGATGACAAAAAGGATCAGGAAAGGCAGTGGATGAGAAATGGCGAGAACGAGAGAGAAATTGCGAGATTTGGTGAGACTTGGCGTGAGGTTGCGAGATCGGCGGCGGAAGCAGAATATACCGCGTCATAGAGCGTTTGAAATCTGCCCGTATAGATGCTCCCATTTAAATTCCATTGTTCGGTAAACTATCAGCTGATCGACGCCGACAATCGGCGGCAGACAATCGGTCCGTATAGAATGGGCCTCACTGATTTGTAATTTGATGTTGTTGTTGTTAAATACCTTCTAATATTCTAGATTTTTCTGCTACCGTTTCCATTACCGCCCTAGGCCGGCAAAACAGGTGTTTCGTTGGTAGAAGTGAGGATCGAAAACAGGTGATATCGATGTAGTGTGATGAAAAAGTATTTTATACCTTAAACATCTGTTATTCATGTTGTGCTAGCATTTGATATTACAACAGCTGTCCAATGATTCATTTACCGGCACCCTTCTTCCACAAGATTAACATTGAAACTTTGAAACCTGTTAAGCCCTGTGAGCCGATGTGAATTATAATATTGTATATGAGTGATAGATATAGTGATTTGATATAGTGAGATTAGGTCTATGTAGGTATATAATATTGTGGAAAGATCAACATTATGATGAGGTATTTAAGTTATATTATATTCTTTTGTTTTTCAGGTGATGTTTAGCAACCATGGGAAGGAACCTCTACATGTAAATGCTGCTCAACATATTCTTTGATTCAGGTAGGTTTTTTGCTTCATTTTTAATAAACCGGTTTTAATTTAACTTATGGAGGTAGGTAAAATCGCAATCACACACCTGACATGTTTTGCCAGTAAGATCTAATACCTCCCATTTATTTGGATTTTTTAAAAAAACTTCAACAATGTATGCCTATTAAATTTTAGTCTATTTTTGGAAGAAATATAACCACTACCAAATCGTATTATGTAAGAAAATTTGTTTTTCTAAATGCTACAGTAAAAACACGATTAAAATGTGTTGCTGGAAAAGCCCGTTCTAAAGATGATCATTCTTAGACAAAATTAGATAAGTTTAAAATCAGTGATATAAAATGTGGCTAGGTTATAAATATTTATTAACAAAACTATAAATATAAATTATCTGGAGTAGGTAGCAAACTACGAGGGGCTGTACCTACGCAGCAATGTATATTATTTCTATCTATTTGGCAAGGAAGAGTTTCCGTTCTTTTCGGTCTATTTACTTTAAAGCTTTCTCCCACATTAAACAGTTTATATTCGTATGTGAAAATTCTTCAGGCTATTTAAGTTCTAAAATATTAAATAGTTGGTTCGTCCATTTATTAATTATTTTGCCAGTGGTGACATCAGTGTGAGAAAAACTCATCACGGTATCCCCTTACTAATGATTCCTGCACAAAGATTTAGTAGAGAGATTTTCTATATTCAAATGTAAATTGACTATAGTTTATGGGTTTAATAATCTTGTTGTCGTTGGTCATTTTAGCTTCTTAAATTTAGCTATACACATTTACTTACGTAAAAGACTTAGGCTAATTGTTACTGAAATAATGTTAACAATTTATACAGGGAAAATTCAAAGTAGGTAGGGCCTACATAATATTTTCTTATGAATGCCAATTTGTAGACTAATTTTGCACTAAAGATAATTATTGTTATATTCTTTTTGGGAACGAAATCTAACTAGGTTTATTTATTAAAAAGTCACAAAAGCCCTCCAGTGCTCTTCCTAGCTCAGTGTGCGATGGCTTAGGTCTAATACGCGTTTGTAATTTGAATCTGAAAAATGCAATAAGCATTACTCACCATCGTCCAAATTTTATATCTAATTTTAATTTAATTTGTAACTAGCTGTTTTTCTTCACGGCTTCACCTGTGATTGAATTTATTTTATAGGTATTTATATGTATTTATTTTATAGGTCACGCTCACCTTATATAAAAAAAATCGCTGGAATACCTAAATATTACAAGTTTTCATTGAATTTGTTTCTTAGCAACCAATAAAAATAGATAATTTTCAATTCCAATTTTCAGATTTTTTTACAAACTATGGTATGCCCTCTGGGTCAGAGCCATTTGGACAGATTTGTACCAAACTTCACACAAACCATCCTTGAATAATGCTTAATAATGCCTGAAAGTTTCATTACAATCTGTCGAGCGGTTTCAGAGTCCATAGGCAACATACATATACAAATACATACTCTCTCTTTTATAGATTTAGATTTGTTATGGTTGAATTCAAGACGATGAATGCATAGAAATTACAGTTATATTGTTAACGCGTAGCTTACGTTAAAGGAATTGTTAGAGGGTTATATTTGTAGCCTACTTACTTATTGAAGTAAGAAGTACGACTCAGAACAAATATGTTTTGATAGAACTTAAACAGTAAAATCAAAGATCCTATAATTAATTATCGGGCTACTATAACTAATATTGTATACCAAAATCAGTCTTTTTCAATGGCTCAACAATAGTATCTATGTTGGAGAGTACTATGCCCGATGAAAAAAGTATGTGTTCTCAGAATGATACTAAGTAACTGTTGTGTTGTGGGAAGTAAGTTTACTGTTGACGTAGCGGTCCTCTAACCGGAACCGCACACACCGCACTTTGCCAGGGTCCGTTCGCATTTGATTAAACGGTTTTCTAACGGCGGGGACGAGAGGGCGAGCGAGCGGCATCGGTGGCAGCTGGCGGCGGATAGTCACGTTATTTTAGTTCGCGAAGACGTTCAACCCGACTGAACATTTCATAATTGGCAGACGTAATTTATCTCTCTTCATCATAAAGATCAGCGAACTCTAGTGTCCGTGTCAGAAGTCAAGGGAACCATAAATTAAACCACTTTATAGTAAGAGAATCGAAATGCAATTTGTCTGATATATTTTATATATATTTTATATTTTTTTTTATTCTCTCAGATTATAAATTTTAAAATATAATTCATTTGTCAGTTCATACTTTTATTTTTATTTACTACTCGAGATTTTCTAATCTTTGAGGGAGTTAAGTTGTAATGTATGGGAGTCTGTTTTATCCATGTTTTATCAAACTGATAGAGGCCAAAGTGACTAAAATTATATTTTCCTTTTTGGAATTCTCCCCTTTTTCAATGGTCAGTATACTAAAATTGTCAGATGCTTTGCTACTTTTCATACGAGTTTAAAATCATTCAATCTCAGTTAATGGAAGTAAAGTAAACCTCTGTTTACATCACGGACATTTCCATTTTTAGTAGTCACAAGTGTTCTTTGTGGTAAAACTTAGTAAATATTCATTTAATCATAAGGATTGTTTTACAAAACAAGATCAAGACTATAAGCGGGTCACATCTCAAGGGCATATCTAGAGAACCATTCAAGGTATTTGCTCACGTGTTCCTAAGAGAAACAGTCTATACCTCAGATGACAACCAGAAGTACCTCACATATGATTGTGCTAGCGAGTAGTGGGGAATGGGGGCTTTTGGGCCAGTTCAAGGTCACCCGAGCGATGACGTCATCGATGACGTCATCGAGGTCAATGACCCCATCGATGACGTCATCGATTGCATCATCGATGACGTCATCACCAATGACGTCACATCCATGACGTCACACCCATGACGTCACAGAAATGACGTGCTAATGACGTCATCACCCCTTACGTCACCAAGATGACGTCATCGATGTCACAAAAGGTCAAGGTCACGCTGAAACCTAAAATTTTTCGGCACTTTTGCTGTTTCTTGCACTACGCTCCGAGTTTCAGTCACAGGTACCATGACCTTGACGACTTGGAGCGAATTTTCGATGAGAAACAGCAAAAGTGCCGAGGAAATTTGAAGTTTGCAACGTTACTCTGCCTAAACCGTCATTGTGACACCGCTCGGGTGACCTCGAACTGGCCCAGAAGCCCCCATTCGACCATTACTGCAACCGCGATGCGCACCCTACGACAGACACGAGCGACTGACTGTCCGGCCCCGCGCACTCTAGGTATATGGGAAGTGGTGGGGAAATTGTGATGACCTTGGGAAACTTGAAAATGTCAAGCCGGGTAGCACCGTTTCGGTGCTACCTTAAAGTTACATGCTAAAGTGTGATGACCTTGAGTTAAAACATAGAAATACTACAAGTTGATACCGTCCCAGAGTTAAAGTGTGATGACCTTGAGTCAAAACACAGAAATAATACAAGTTGATGCAGTCTCAGAGTT